>CAVNYN010228931.1:0-34152 GCA_963692815.1 Nyctanthes arbor-tristis | reverse complement strand
CCCCCCCCCCCCCCCAAAACAAAAAAAAAAACCCCACCGAACAATGATTTGTTAACAAAAGATAAATAGCAATGAAGATCATGATTATTCCAGTCTCATCAATCAAAACTCAAAGAACTGCCTGAGTAGGAGAAGAAAGTATTGGTTTATTTATAATAGAATCTTATTAGAAGCTCTTCCCAATAATATTGTAGTATGATAAGATTTAAAACAGTAGATTGATGCATGTGGGAAAGTTAAAACTCTATATATTGTCTAAGAAAGGATAAGACAAAAGGAAATTGAAACACTATCACCATAATGAATGCTAGATCTTGAATTTTAAACAGACAACTTGAATCTTCTTCAGCTTAGCTTATGCTACTTTCCGGAACTTATGAGAAGTGGAATAGGATGTCTTCCCATTTGAAATTTCTCAATGATCTTATGGCTAGAAGTTTTGGTTGCAAAAATGTACTGCGGCGTGTAAAACTTGAAATGTTGTTGTATTGAGTTCAGCATCCTTTTTAGCGAACTAACGGATGAATACATGATTTTGTTGGCTTCAGTTCATTGTAAAAATTATAACCTGAATATTATTATGATTACTTTCTGCAAATTATTACAGGTGGTTGATGCACTCTGTAATGTAGTATCAGCATCCCCAGCAAAAGCTGCAACAGCTGTTGTTCTTCAGGTCCAGATTTTGTTTTGCTTGAATTAATAGCTGAAATGAGTTAACTTTCTTTCTTTCCTCTATTATCCAAGTTTCTGGAGAACTGTTCATGAACTTGGATTGCTAAAAGACACTGAAATAGCAGTACAAGATTCTTTTACTTCTATATCTTGAGCATATTGGGTAAACTAATGTTAAGTAGAACTAACCCTTTTTGCCATACAACTCCCTTAAATATAACTTTTTTCATTGAATATCTATTTGAATGGCCTGACACCAAGGAACCTGATCCCAGATTTATTTAATTTTAGTTGATATATCATTCGTTTAGTCACTACCCTTTCTGTGTGCATTTGTCAGGCGGAGAGGGAATTGAAGCCGTGGATTGCAAAAGATGATGATCTTGGTCAAAAGATGTGGAGGATCAACCAAAGAATCGTGAAAGTGATGGTAGAGTTAATGAGAAATCATGAAGCTCCAGAATCTCTGGTTATACTTGCTAGTGCATCTGACCTTCTCCTACGTGCCACAGACGGGATGCTTGTTGACGGTGAAGCCTGCACTTTACCCCAGCTGGAGGTAACATTTTCAGATTTTAGTATGGACAATTGTTTTCTGCTGCCCAACCTTTCAAGCACTCTTGTATCTATTCTTGTGCTGTGTTTCTTAAAGATATTTACCTCCTTCTGGGCAACTACAGCATGTCAGGGCAAGCTTTATTAGAAAGTTTATTCGTATGTATTTCTAAAATGAACATCCCTTTTACATTGGTCAAATTTGAAAATAGTTAAAAGTTTATTTGAAAGTAAAAATTAAGTTCTAAGCGAATAATCTTTTATTACTCACACTTGTTTGTTTATTTAATTAATTTTTTTTTTTTTGGGGTTGGGGTGGGTTACAATGTGGGATTAAAAGGATGTCTTTATCAGTAGGACAAGCCCCCTCGGTCTTTTATTGGTCACAAATGAATAGAAAAATTCTTGTTTTGACATCTAGTACTGAATTGATTTCAGATCAAGTAATCCTCTTCCTCAATTTTCCCCATATGAAAAAGAATATTCATGAGTAATTCAAAAATTAAAGGTGTCTTGATGCTTATTTTTAAGCTCAGCAATATTCGTTAAGCATGCTTAGCTAATGAATTTCTGATTGTATTGCTAATTGCTTTATAACGTACTTACATACCTTCACCCTGTGATTTGAATAGCTGTTGGAAGTAACCGCTAGAGCAGTTCAACCGGTGCTTGAGTGGGGAGAATCAGGATTGGCAGTTGCTGATGGCCTTTCAAACCTTTTGAAGGTATAAAATCATCTCTCGTCTACAAGCTAGACAGTATAATTCCAGTACTGTTTACATGCAGAATCTTCAGTCTCCGTACAACAAACAATAATAAGATTCTCATAGTTGCAGAGTATACTAATCAATCTGCATCACTTTTTAGTTCCAGTTCAATAATAGATGTTGAACCTCTCTCATCTAAAAGTTTACGCTATTAGATTTTGTATTACTTTCCAATTTATCCTTCACTGCATCCTCTCTCACACGTGCTTGACAAGTGTACAATTTCGAAAGCCAGTAGTGCAATTTGAACTAAGACCTACCATGCTTGATGCCAACTTCAGCCACTCATATAGGATGCATATTTGTTTATTTATTTTTAGCATTCAACGACCTGGATTTGGGTGGACTTAACATGATATTTAAAACGAAATCTGGATAAGAAAACCTCCACTAATTTCTTGTTGGCTAATACATGCAGTGTCGACTGCCAGCTACAGTTCGCTGTGTTTCTCATCCAAGTGCTCATGTTCGGGCTCTTAGCGCATCAGTTCTTCGCGCTATTTTAAATGCTGGTTCAATAAAATCAAGCAACAAACAAGTTAATGTAAATGGCTTTCACAATCCACCTTACCAGTACCTAAATATGGGCATTATGGATTGGCAAGCAGATATCAGAAGGTGTTTGGCATGGGAAGCTCATAGTCGACTCGCGACTGGCCTGCCTATTAAGTTTCTTGATACTGCTGCAAAGGAATTAGGCTGTACCATATCCATTTAAAACCACCTTAAATATGCAGACTTTTGGGATGTTCTGTCATTCATTGCAAAGAGTTGAAAAACGCTGCAGATATTGGAATTCTGTGATTTTCGTATTGGTCAAGTACTAATGTCTGTTTATGATCTACTTCTGCTTGATGACAATTATATGTGCATACTGTGAAGATTTTGTTCAATCTTGAACGTTAACTCGACCTTAGAGTATCAATCGTGAATTCGTGATTACCTTTTGTGTAACAAAGCTTTTCAATTTATGTTGCCATTGTTTCACTAATTCTTGTTCTTCTGTCAGTTCATGATGTGGCTAATTTACATTCCAAGATACTTCGAAAAACCTGGCTTTATAGGATTAAAGCATTTCCAGGTCGGTCTCATGCTTTATTTATTTATTTTTTTTCCCATTTTTACTTTTTCAAAAGACTTTTCTCTCTTAGTTGTTTCTTCACTTCCTCTTCAATATTTCTTGTGCCATGTCTATAATCCACATCTGCACCGTGACCAAATCATGAATTTACATGTGAATTCAAAGGTCCCAACTTATTGTTTAATCCAGGCCCTTGGGACGTGTGTTTTTAATTGATTAGGAGCACCGAGTGTTCCGTATTCTTATAATAGTTGAAAATTTTCCCACATCCACATTTGCACTGTTGTGTTAGCAGTTCTGAGGGATCACATAATCACATTAACTTTTGCACATCAATATACTTGTGTCGATCTTCTATCCCTGGGAAATCTCAATAAATGAGCTATCAAGCTTATGGAAAGTTTCAGGATGAGCCCTTCGAGGAGTTCAGACATAACAGCATATGTTATGACACAATATGTTGCCATATGACCATGTGGCATGCATTGAGACACACCACATAAGAATCCACAACTATGTGGCTGTATCGATGTGCGCTGCATGTCTATATGATACCATATGATATCATATATATGGTTTCATATCAGTTTTAGCCCTTCGAGTGACAATTATTATGGGTAGAACAACCAAGAGAAAATCAATGTCCAATAAGAAATTAGTGATAATTATCAAGGGAATTATAACGCCATAAATCAAGTGTTGTTGAGGCCCGTACGAATACCTTCTATAAATTTAGAAAGCAAACTATAAATTTCTGTTAAAGTATCCATCCCTGTAAGCAAATTCAATCAAATGGGAAAATTTTACAAGACAGTCGATTCCACCAATAATTTAATTTGGAAAGTGAATCTGGAGTCAACCTGAGAAAATTCCGGTATCAGCTGTCGTTTTTTGTATGCTACGTAAGTGCTGGAAGAATCAGACTTTGTCATCAAGTTCGGACGGTTCTGATAATCCTCCATGCTTTTGCTGGCTACTTTTTGAAATTGAATGGCTGCGCCTTTCCTTCCCCCCAGGCTTTGATGAGGCATTTCCATACCAGATCATACCCACAACGGCAATGACCATTCCAATAACTACATGTAAATTAAGACCCTCTTTCCCGAAGAACAAGAAGCCGAGAATTAATACAAGGATGGTTTTCATGTGGCCGAGAACTTGAAATGAAACGGCAGTGAATCTGCCAATGCAGATGAACTGGCTCAGATTGGTACCGACTGCAATGGTACACGAGAGGATTATGAAGGCCTGCAGAACCAAAAACGAGTTGGACAATGAGAGACCAAGTACCTAAAGAGTGTGCATTTTTATATAAGCTAGTTATTAAGAGTGAACGAAATGGAAAAGACAACTTGCGGATGATGGTCACAGTTTGCTGAGTACTTGGGTAGCTTGACCAAAATCCATCAAAACAACCGAACGTGCACGAGTGCACACACACACAAAAACCGAAATAGCACTGCAGCAAACGGGAAAAACACTTAGGATGCGTTTGATTGCATATTATTTTCCATGGAAAATGTCATTTTCCACCCTAATTTTCTTGATCCAATCAAACACAATTTTACTTTCCATGGAAAATATTTGCCATCTTTAGACCAAAATGTGGAGATTTTCCTTGAAATCAAAGAAAATGAATATCCATGGGGGAGATGCGAAAACATTTTCCATGGAAAATAAATTTCAATTCCTTTTCCACCGCCCAATCAAACACACCCTTAATATTTTAGTCGGCAGCATGTCCAATCTAATAATAGCACGTTTCATCACTCCATACTTCCTCTTCATACAACGTTTATAATCAATTCTATATAATAATCCTTCATCTGTCCCAAACCAAAACTGAACTTCTCACGTTCCATCCCTTTCAGTCCCCCGATTCATTTGGTTGCAACCCCCATCCACACAACACCAATTCAAACTTCAATAACAAGGATTTCCTTCTTGTGTGCCTTGTTTTCTTTTCCGTTCTACTCCAACAGCTCATCCATAGAAATGCAATTTTCAGTTTCTTCACACCAAACTTGTGTCTTTTGACAAGATAATTTGATCACGGCCAGTGCAGTCCCACTCTGCCAGAACAAATGGGTTTCTTTTCTTTTGCAAATTTGAAATGCACAGGGTTTTGATTAATACCGTTAAGGCCGAAATAGCGAAGTTGGTAGTTAGTTACACAGCCAGAAAATTATAGGAAGGGTGTAAGCCATAAATGTTCATGAGAATTTTTGCCGGTTATAGAATACAGAGATATGATGGCAATTCTAATTTACACTGTCATAGGAGATCAGAAAACAAGAAGAAAGAAACTAATCACCGTTACTATTTAGGAAACATATGAGTCAACTATTATCAAATCCATCATTTCTAGTAATGCCAGGCAAGTAAAGTAATACATTCTCATGAGCTTGGGGTTAATAGTCACATTGAACCATAATAGACATCTGAGTTTTAAGATTAAATTTTACCCATGTCATATGGGGTAATGGTCAATTAAGCCATAATGATTATCCGGGACTTAAAATTTAGCTTATTATAGACATGAAGAGGTTATCTTCTTAACATCAAATGGCTACAACAGTATCATCACATTTAAATGTATGGGACATATTTTCACGTCCGTATGCTCCAAATTAGTTCATAATTCTTTTAAACGATTTTCACAAAAGGATTATTATAAAATTATATGTTAACCCACTACAGAATGAGGCAGCACTTAGTACAACGAAGGACTAGTAAGCAAAGACAAGATGCATCAGTTATGACCATATATAATCTTTTCCAAGATGAGAAACAAGGACTACAGCATATATGCTCATAGCTTTGTAAAGCACTCACCACGGATGGTATATTAAAGTCAAAGGCGTCAATTCTTTTGTCTGTCAACCAATAATCAATGAAGGGGCCCAACAGCAATAGAGTTCCAGCCTGGAGAGGTGCAGTGTGCCCCAGCAGATTGAAAGAAGTAAGCGAGTACTTCCTTTGAAGGAAATGAACATACTGCAAAGCAAATCTAGGATTATGGAATTATTTTTATTGATTGTAAAAATGATATTCATAAGAAAATAAAATTTGCAATTCAGAATTTTATTTAATTTATGGCATAAAAGACTGCATTACAGTAAAGCCCGCTATTATTCCCTACTGGGAATATGATGTCTTCTACAAGAGATATTATTGAGATACATAAGACATGACTATTTGTTTTGTAGTTTAACTATTTCCAAGATCACGACTGGACGTGGCGCAGCTTGTGTAATGCATGTAAAACTCTTCCGATCTAAACTGGGCACATTAGGCAGAAAACTTACATACTGTTGCATAGCTGTGCTCCAGACTGCAATAAATGCAGCAATGAACCCCTTTGAATTGACACTCACGTCAGTAACTGTGCAGACAGCAACGCCAAGGAGAACAGTAATGATACTAAGCTTTGTGTCTCTGGAGTATCGGATCTTGTCAAATACGACTTCCAACAAGCAGGACACACGCTCTTCCGATCTCTCAGCTTTGCAATCTGAAAATAATACATTAAAGGTTATATTACCTATTTAACTTCACATTCTTATATAGTTTAAGAAGAGAGACGATCTCTCTCTTCCTCACCCTCTCTCCATTTTCATTTTTCCTGGAAGAAGGCCAAATTTGCACACATCAGATTTACCTGATAGAATCCCACCGAATTCCACATTAGACTAACATTCATCCCAACAACAGAGAAATTTGCAAATAAGACGAATTTCAAAAGCTCTGAATAAGGTAGATGAGAAGGTTGGATGTATCCAAGCCCCCTAAGAGCAACCGTCATTAATGTTGTTGTAGCAAAGTGCATACCAGTCAAAGTTGTCGCTGCAGTTGACATAGTAAAATATAAGACTTAGAATCTGAAAATCGTAATCTGTTGAAACAGAAAAACTAAGAAAATATGACAGCAAACACAAGCAAAAGTCAGGCAAGGACTCCATTATCGCTATATCAACACAAGGATTATTGTAATTATTCTTCTATAAATAAATGAAAAAGAATAAAAAGGTAGAGTCACTATATTTGTTTCCATTTCATCATCATCAAAGCATCACATTATTGATATCCATTTCCTGCAGATCCATAAAATTTCATGACAACAAAGTTGATGTCAATTTAGAAACACAGTAAATTAATTGTGTGGTTTCTTCTTTCTTTCATTTTCACTAACATGAACATGAACGAAACCAGTCACTTAAATTTGTCAGCCGAATGAAGAATGGTTTGAAATTTACCCTTATGCTCTCACTGGTGCAAATAATGTTTTTGAAGACAATGAAACAATGAAGCGTGTTTAGAATTGTCACCAGAATTGTTTGCTTCCCTTTCCTCCCTATCTTACAGCTAAAACATCACAAAATCTGCTCTGAAAAATATATTGCAGCTCGTTCATCTAGGATATGTATCCTAGTCTTGAGAATTCTCCGTAAAAAAAAGTAAGACCTTTCAAACTAAATTGAAGTATGTACATCTTAACATGTTACCAATTAGTTTAGTGAGATTCTACTGAGAGCCCACCAACAGATGAGATCCGTGATAACCTCAGATTGGCATCTGAAATCCATGTTTTATTATTCATTTTGAGTTTCAGATGCTTCCGTACAACTTACCACAAAATGGTGTCATTTAACTTCTTTATAGATGAAATAAAAATGCATTCCAAAAGCATCTTATGTATAGCCTGGTAGAAACTAATTGCTAAAGCAACTTTTATCATATTGAGCCGAATGGTTTACGTCATAGAAACCCAGAGAAGATTCTGTTTTCTTAAAATCAACAAGTAGAGAAATTTACCAAAGCTGAAACTGTAATTAGCCATTAATGCCTTATTGACAATGATGATCCCAACTGAAGTGACTACATTGAACATCCACACAGCTGCATCCACTGAAGCCTTCTTTTCAGCTTTGCTCGAAGGTGCCATTTCCTAATATCTGTTACCACTGCTCTGGGGCGAAAATTTTTAGCCCACAAGCACTGAAAAGAGATCGTGCCCCTGCATTCAATCCAAGATCTTTCCTCCAAGTCCTGCACAGTGATCAGTAATCTTTTCAATAATCAACAAAAAAAATTAAATGTCATTTCCTGAAATGTGCATTAATTAATCCACATTCCAATAGTAAATATTCACCAAAAAGCACGAGTCCCTGTGACCCTGAATTCTCCATATACAAAGAAAAAGAATATTATCCAATAAATATAGTTTACAGTTTCCTAATCAATGTTAGGGTAAAATGGAAATAGGTGAAACAAGATCACGAAAACGATTGAGTAAAACTAGAAATAATTTATTCTGATAGCTTAACGGATCCTCAAACAAAATCAATAAAACAATCAATTTTCCGATATAGCAAGCAAATTACACTGTTCCATTCTAAAATCCAAAATCGCAAATCCGTTTTTCACGCGGATCACTTTTTTTACCAGATTACAGATCTATCCACAGATCAGCAGGAATCTAACCAAAACTATCCACACACATGTAAGACTCACAACAGAACAATTATCAGAGAATGATTAAAAGAGTACCAGTTCGAAATCTCGAACCGAAATGTGAGTGATTTTTGGTGTGAATTTTCTTACTGATCTTCGACAAAGTTAAGTATATGAGTCAAACGAGGCTTCATGTGATGAGTGTCCGCACGTATAGATGAGTGTCTGTACGTAACTACGTATATATATGTGTGTATCGGGTCCGTATACGCAGTGAATTTAGTGGGGAGAAGAAATTTGTTTTTCATTAGTTGATTGATGAAACCAAAGGATTCAAAAACTAATGGGATTTTCTTGCGGTAATTTTATAATTTTTCAGACTGCATTATATATACTAGTATATTGGTCGTGCGTTGCACGAAAATTGACAGTGATTATATTAAATATTTACAGCCTATGTTGATGAAGTAACACCGAAAAAGAGATGACATTGTTGGTCAGTAAAGTAATTGGCAGAGTTAAAAAGTAATGTCAATAAAAGAGATGAGAAGTTGCTCTTTACTGAAGTATTTTCCAAAGTTAAAGACCTTACGACACATAAGTTTGTAACAATCCAAGATTGGACAACGTAATTACAACAATATATGCCATTATTTGAGATATGCATAAACCATAGAATGCGACTGATTTAAGACAATAGAAGTATCAAGAATAGGGGAATAGGACGGATTGCAGTCGTATAACCAAATCTTGACATGCTTATAGTTGGATGCAGAATTGTTTTACAAACAACAAATGCCCGAGTAATCGATACTTTAATTTACATATATTATAGCAAGTCAGTTGCGTATTATATGAATCTTTATTTTGAGCATGTAGCTCTCGTCGGCGTTCGTTTCGACTATTCCTTTGCACTTCTATAGTTGTTTTGCATTGTGCGTTATCGCTTCCACAACCATCCATATCACTGCAAAAGAGAAGGTTGGAGCATATGAAGTATAATTAAGACAACAAATTTCATGGAAAAATCAGACAGTAAACATCACCGAATAACCACAAATCGTACTATTAGGGGCATGTATTTTCTACTTGTAATTACAACAATGATTATCAATTTTGATGAAAAAGAGGGGCATTTATTTTCGTCTCAATCAGTAATATTAGAGGATTCTACCCTTACTTTATTATTAATAGGGTATAAAATATATTTTACCCCTGGTTTAGAGCCCCTAATACTCTCAAGTCTCAAATTTAGTAGTGTCACACTTGAAATGTGAATATTTAACCAGTGCAACAAAATTCAAACTACAGTACAAGTGCTTTAATTTGAAGAGAAAAATAAAACATAACAAAAAATTGACTCATGTAGACAAATGAAAAGTATCCTTAGTCCTTTTAGCTAAATAAGTATTAAGAGACATGCTTCTATGGACCTTCGAAGGAATGATACTGCTAGTGAAATTAAAGCCTAAAACAAAAGTTCAAGTTCATGCTTGGTAAAGTACATTTATGCTCCAAGAATAAATGAAAGGCATAGGAAATAAGATTAATGAAAATAAATAGCAAAAAAATAAAGAATTAAAACAAAGGAAGAAACTAACCCGAAATTTGCTCCATCGTATTTTTATCAACGAAAAAGTATAGCTGTACAAATCCAAAATTTAGGTTAGGCAACTCACCATACCTTCAAAAATGAAAAGAAGAATGCTCTTCTGCAGTACAATATGCAATAATAAAATTTTGATAAGTAATAAACATGAAAGAAGCTAGCTCAACTTCATCAAGGTTTGCTTTCTGCGATGGAGATAGAAGAGAGTACGAATGTGATTATCAGTGGAATTATTAGTGGCCAGGAAATGATTAGAGACTAAAGAGGATGATGGGTAATTTTAGAATTCAAAATTAGATATATGATAGTTTATTTTAAATGCCATTAAGGGTTAAAAAAATTACCTCGCTTGCTATTATACTTCTAATATTATTTCAAATATCATTAAACTTTTTGAAAAGTTATCTCATGTACCATTATAGTTTATAATTAACTTACTTTATTTGCTACTAAAATTAAAAAAAAACTTAATTCATTTGCTACTCAATCACTATCGGTCTGAAAATTTATGAAGCACATATGTGATAGAAGAATTTTACTATACCATAGTTTTTCTCATTAATATATGATTCAATAAAACTACAAGATTTCAGTTAAAAAATCAGCTTAAAAGAAGTTTATTGGCTCGTCAATTTGTCGAGGCATGCTTAATTAATGATAATTTCATTTCCCAAAAAAATAAAAATTAAAAAAAAAACTTAACTAAAAAATCTAGAGTGATAGGAGACTATACACCGTGTCTCTAATTCTCCAAACCTGCCTAAGGAGTATTTGACATTTAAACTAATATTTTTGAGTACCTATAAGTCTTCATAGCATGCTGGTTTAATACAAAGCGTCATCAAATAATTTTATACAGAGAAAATAAAGCTATGGTGTTATAACTTCTTTTTTTTTTGGGTCCTGATAAAGAAACCTATATATTAATTAATGCATCTTTTCTTAAGATTTAAGGGCACCCAATAGAATAACCCAAAATCAAGTTCAAAGACAGCATCTAACATTCGGGGCATATGTTTAATGACTAATAATTCTTTATTAGAGTTTCTTTCATGTTATTTAAATATTTATATTGATTGTGCATATTATTTCTCAGCAACTATTGCTTAATTAAATGATAAATAACATCACCTTTCCATCGCATTAAGTCCTCTACAAAAATTATCCAAATATTGCATATTTAGTTGCCTAAAATTAAAACATTGGAGTATGAAAAAATGTCAAATAAAAACTGAAATCATAAAAAAAGCTAACCCGATCAATACATTGGAGTATGAAAACGAAAGAATGTACTTATAACATAGATGTTTGTAAAACCATACTTATAACATATGTGTTTGTAAAACCATATTTATTCACATATCTTGTGAGACAAACAAGCACTGGACAATTCTCCACCATTTATTCTATTTCTATTTTGATAAGAAACAAGAAACTAACAAGGTCTAAGGTCTAAACTTGTAACTTAGCCTTGATTCAAGTAATGTAAACTGTCCAAGTCCACTTGTGCTAAATCATAACATTTTCAAATGGATATTTTAAAGTACCCTACCTTGCGCCTGCCAAGATAGCAACCATCTGGTTCAATTGATCCAAAGAAATCTAGCTTTGCAAGACACGCTTTTAATTTATCATAATACAACCTCTTATTGGAAATGTGTGTTCATACTACTATAATTAATTATTTTGTAGCAGATGCATTAAAAAAAGTGCTTAACTCAAAATTAATCAAAATAAAATGTAAGCAAATAAGCCCAACCCTTTGTGTATCAAACAAGAAATATCATGACTAAATTGAAAAAAGATGACTGGCTAATTCTAATCTTCTTTGATAGGAAAAGATGTAGTGTGCTTCAATTAGAAATAAAATGCGCTTATCATATGAAAGTCAAAATTCAAAAGACAGAGAATCCACAATTGTTAAATTTCAATAAGCACAAAATCTTAGTGAGTAAAATCCACTCCGAAACCTCATAAATCAAACATAAACCAAAGGCATTACACACAAGAAGACAAATAACGAGAATAATTTCTCAAACACAATAAATTCTATCAAGAATTCCACAACCACCTGACTCCTATCTTAACAAGAAAACATAAAACTCACAAGATTAAAGCAAAAATTAAGTCACAGAAAAATTCATGCATGAAATTAGAATTTACAAATAAAGAGGTGAATCAAGACCTTCACAATACTTGAAATTGAAATTTTAAAATCTCCTGAAATATAGATGCAATAGCACTTGACTGAGATGCCAAAAACCCTAAAAATCTATAGATCGACACCAATTTGCACAAAGAAAAAATTAAGAAATCTGTCTATACACCTAAAGTAGCCTGGATAAGAAAACACCTGCAAAAAAAAAAAAGAAAAAAAGCAACTTATGTTAGCAAAAAAAACCTCAAATTTTCGGGGCACAGTTGAACAATTGAAGAAAAGGGCAAAAACACATAAAAACATTCACATCTTCTCTTGTATAGTACCCACGAGAGGAAGCGAAAAATAAAACTGAAAACCTTTGAAACAACAATGAACCTCACCGTTGCAGCCGAAAAAATTTGAGACGCACAAACTAAAACCGACCACAAAACCAAAGATCTACAAACCGACAACAACTGGGAGAAGATGAGCTTAAACTATGACAAAGAAAGAAATACAAGACATCGAATTCGTAGAAGAAAAAAAACAGAAGAATGAATTAATTGGGTTTTTGCTCTCTGAGAGTGAAGGAGAGAGAAAAGAGTAAGAATGGATTATTGGTGGAATTCTGTGGCCGGGAAATGATTAAAGAGTAAATGGGATTAGGGGTAACTTTGGAATTCAAAATATTGGTCGTCCAATTGCAATGAACAGTGACAATTTCAATAAGCCATTTATATATATTTAGTATTAGGATCAGGATTTCAATTTTCAAATAATATAAAAAGGGAATTACTCCTATGAATAAATAAAGGGTAATTTGCGAGATCGGAAGAGCGTCGTGTACCTTTAAATGTTATTGTGTAAATGGTCCAAAAACATCTCTGGCTAGATGTACATTGGGATTATCCAGCTATGTACACACATAGCGAGAACTCATTAGAGAAATCCATATGTAGTAGCCCTGTATGTAAGGCTCAGACAATTATCCTAATAATTTCTCACCATGTGTGTACATGGCGGGATTACCCCACCATCGTCTAGCGAGAGATTAGGACTGGTAAATGGTCCTTACTTTTGATTTGTTGTTAATTTCATCCTTACTTTCATATTCTTTTTGCAAAACGTATCCTTATATGCATTTATCTCCATTTTCAAATGGGTATTTTCATCTTGTTCTAGTTCAAAAATTAAAAAAAAAATGTAAATGAAGTCCAAAAATAATTATTATTGTTCAAAACCAATTAAAATAATTTGATTATTGAAAAACATTTAAAGACAACTATTACCCTTTTATTTATTAATTATTTCAATTTAATAATTTGATTTTTTGATAACTATTCACATTAAATAGGAGTATATAAGAGAAATAATATTTCAACTATATTTTTAAAAGAAAAGTGGACTATATTTTGAGTCGGATAGAAAAGGAATAATCGACCATCTTTATGAGACGAACGTAGTACTTTCTTTAATAATTCTCATAAATCTTAGAACCTTATTTGAGTCCCCCCTGTTAACTTTAACTAAAGATTGACAAAGATACCTTTTCGTAATTAAAGAAAATTAAATACAGTTGGTGATTTATGCAAAGGAAATATGAAGGTAGGGAAAAAATGTCAGTAAATCAAAGGTAGAGACCATTTATACAATAACGTACAAAGATAGGGAATTTTTGCACCGATTACCCATAAATAAATCTATATATTAATTAAATAAAAGGATAGTACTGCAGTTTTTCTGCCAAAAAATATGTTAGTATGGTCTTTTTAAACATTTTGTTTCATATTGTGGTAACGTATTCTGAATTTTTCAATTTTTTTAAATTTTTTTATTTACTTTTGCCTTATCCATTCACTATTTTAAAATAAGATTCACTATTAAATTTAATTTAATAAGTAATAGATAATTATCATCATTTAATTGTTCCGATCTAAATAAATTTGATTATCCAATTGTCTAACATATCTTGAAATTTATAATTTATAATTACTAGAAATTAAACATATATATCTCGATAGTTTATGTTAATTGAAAAGGGTGGTTATATCAACACCACCAATTTTACTAACTACATCATAATTTAGAATACTTTGTCTTATTTACCAAAAAGTTCATAAGTAAAAGACTTGTATATTCACTTGATACTTGTGTTTTTACTAGGTAGAAAATCTTCACTACAAAACTCTAAAAACTATACATTTAAATGCACAATCACAAATTTTTTAAGAATTAAATAACTTCTATATCAAAAAATCTCTATGCAATGAAGATGAAAATATTTGTGCAACGATTCTTGACAGTTTTTTTAACAACAACTATAATATCGAAATTTAAATATAACGAAGTCTTTGAAAAGAAAGATTACCATTTAATTGTTAACATAAAAATATTATTTTATAATTAATTATAATAGGATTTTGGGGTTGTGTTTCCAGAGAAAATTAATGGGACAATAATAGGTTGAAAGGAAGAAAAAAAGAAAGGCATGAAGAAGAATACCGAAGGAATGGTAAAAGAATTACAATATCTGGGAAAAGGAAGAAATGAATGGAATGTGGTGTATGCTTTTGTATTTTCTTTGTTTATTTTTTGTCTTATTTTTCAGTAATTAGGTTACATTTGTAAATAGTGTGTGATTAATTCATCAAATTTATATTTCAATAGTGGTGCATTTATAATGTGGTGCAATTAGTAAAAATAGTGGTGTAGATATAACTACCCAATTGAAAATTACAATTGTAATTTTTCTTAATTTTTCCCGGTATAAATGTATATTAATAATTACGACTATTTTATGTATAACTGCTTTTACGGATTATTAATTTATATAATCTCTATGCCATATGACTTTATTGGTTTCGAATAAGAAATATTTTCACGGTTGACGTTACTGCCCAACTAGCAATTACTTCGTACAATGCAATTTATCTAAGTTAGTGTCAAAAAATAAAATGATATTTGTAACATCCCGCAAAAATCTAACAATAAATTAAACGATGTAATCGATATTTTGACGACGATTGAATAATTACTTGAAAATTTCATTGTTAGATTACTTGAATTGCAAGATTTAAAAGATTGTTACTCCAATAACACTCAAAGTAAGAATGTAGTTCTTGATTAACATAAATCAAAGTACAATGACTAATTACAAGACAATACAAAGTATAAAAATTTTCAGAGCAATAAACGAGTGGACAAGGGTTAGGCCACATCATCCCATAAATACACAGTGCTAAACTTGCCACTTGTCTTTCTCCGATTGGTAGAATTCAAATGTAAATAAAAAACAACTAAATTCTATCAACGATAAATCGGCAAAAAGTTGAGGGAAATTCCTCAAAAGTTTATCCAAACTATCCCCTCTCAAAGCCTTCTCCCAACACTCTATTTTCCATCTATACAATATCCTTGTCTCTTACCAAATATATAATCAAAGATATAAGGGAAAATTCAAGTTTAAACATAACTTTGATCAAGGAATATTTTGGAAATGCTTTTGCTTAGAACAATTCAAGGAACCTTTAGTTAAATCAAGTTAAAGAGGTGAGTAACACATGTCTTGGCTCTCTCTTTTCGAAACTCATGCTTTTCTTAAATTGTTTTGGCATTCGATATTTGATTGTACACAGTTGCTTTGGATAAATGATTGTTTCTTGCTTTTGGGTATTGCTAGTGGTGTTATCTACCTGTTTTGCCTTACTATGTGGTCATCTTTATGGTATTATGATCATGTTATGTGATTGTAGTCATTTTGAATTATTTAATCCTACAAGCTTATGGGTAGAGGCTAAACTATTGATGACCGAACTTGTGCATATAAATGATTCTTTTTGTGCATGATTCTTTCTTCCAATCTTGTAGATGGTTGAATGCTAGTTAATGGCCAAGCAAGTCAAGAGTTTGAGCATGCCCGCGGACGAGAATAGAGTTATGCATGTGGAGGGAACCGATCTTTGAAGCTATGAAAATACACTTTGGCCTCCTCTATATATATATATATATATATATATATATATTTCGTGGCTTATCATATACAAGACAAGAAAGCAATTTATTCTTTCTGTACGTCCCGTCTCCACTATTCATATGAAAACTTTCGCTAACGAATTTATTAATCGGTATAAACAACGGGGGCGTAACAATATTTATTTGCTTTAACGATAACAATCGAGTTAAAATTTGTTGTAAAATATAATTACCATAAGATGCTAAAAAATAATTATTCCTTATTGGGTAACATAACTTTATAAAATTTCATCGTATAAAAAAACCTTAAAAATTTTCATATTATTTATTTTCTTAAAATAATTTGATATGTATTCTTCCCGTGCAGTGCAGTGCGTGGGTGAGTATCTAGTTTAGATATTGTAGTGAAGAACACATCCTTGGCTCCTACGGAGACCTAAGCTAAACAATCCCCGACTTAATTGGAGGCGAAACAGAGACAGAAATAATAATCATGGGGTGAGGGACGAGCTGGGATGGAGATCACGTTTAATTTTTTAGTTATTTGTTGTGCATTACTTTCTTTCGTTAAGTTGTTTTCTTGTCGAATAGTTGACACGCTATTATCCTAACACAATTATGTATATTTACCAATAAAAAATTGAGTACGTACTCCTTATTGCTAAATTTGTTCCCCCACAATGGAGCCCCTGTGCTGACATTGTGACTACGTTTCTGTCACGTCAGCACCACGTGGACAATCTGCGAGTTCAAACTCCACATATATAACAAATCTATTTGTATATACAATTTTTATTTAATTTTTTACATATATACACGTGGTCATATAATGCCTTTGATTTGAGTTTCATGTGATTTGTAGAAAAATGAAATCTTACCAAATATCCTGTTTATAAGAAACTAATATTTTGTTCTACGATGCATGGAAAGAATAATTTACCAAATTATCTAAATTATAAGAAGTATAAATTTGATGCACACACACAAAGAAACCAAATTTTAATTTACAAAGTACTTATCTTTAGAGCATCTCTAATACTAATGTGGTTTTTTTTCCCCGAAAAGGGTCTAGCTACTAATGTTGTTAATATCAAAAATATTAAAAAATATGAGAGAGAAACCAAAAAGAAATGTGATTCCCATGTATTTTTAATTTTCTTTTAATTTTCACATTTTAAAATCATTTCGCTCACTTTTTCTTCATATTCTTTTCATCGTTTCAAATTTCATGTCAAGTTTCCACATCTATCTTGACTTCATCACCTACTATTTTGTTACTATTATTTTTTTTAATGTTTCTCTATCCCTCTCCTCTTTATCATTATTTTATCAGTAACTTAGAGAGTTTGTCCGTATAAATTAAGTGCATGCAATGGTTTTAGTAATCAGAAGGTGGTTTACAGGTGTTAAAAACGCTGCAGACATTAGAATTATGTTATTTTCATGTTGGTCAAGTGCTAATGTCTGTTTATGATCTAATTATGCTTGATGACAATTATATGTTTGTAATGTTAAAATTTGTTTGATCTCCAACGTTAACTCGACCTTAAAAGTGTCAACCATGATTACCTTTGTTTGACAACGCTATCAATTTATGTTGCCAATGTTTCATTCATTTTTGTATTTCTGCACTTTTCTATATTGTGGCTAATTTAGATTTCAAGATACTTTGGAAAACCTTGCTTTACAAGGATTATTAGGCAGTTTACTTATAATATAGGATTATTGTTACTGATCTTCCCGCCCAAAATCCATTCGGGTCGTTAAGCATCATATTCCATTATCATGTTTCTAGGACTTGCACTAAGATTTTAAGCATTGTAAGCAAAATTTTAAAAGAATTTTAAATGTATTATAAACTAGAAGAAAAGAATACAGTAAAATAGAGCGCAAAAAAGAGAGAAAATATAGAGCAAATTCAAAAATTGTTGTGTATTCTTATGAAAATTCAAGACCCCTATTTATATGTACAAGCCTAGAGTTTTTGAAGTATAATAGTTATTTACAATATAGGGAAATAATTTACAACACTCCCTCCTTGAATGACTAATCTATATAACAATTGTCTCGTTAAAAACCTTATTTAGAGAAAAGCCCAATGGGAGAAAAAACTACCCAACTAAGGAAATAAGAGTGTAATTAATTCTAAATACATTTTGCGCGTCCAAGATGCAGCCACATTAAAACCTTGTCAAAAAACACAATGGGATAAAAAACTGTTTAAAGAAAAAAGAGTATAGCTGCTCCTTCTAAATTCATTCAATAATGGTCCTCTTGTGTTGAATCATTTCGCCAAATCTTCAATGCTTTTCAAAACTTAACATGGAAAAAAAACCCTGGGGAAAAAAATTCAAGTGAAAGAAAAATATATTATTTTTTGATACGCTGTTAAAATTGTCTCGTTGAAACCTTTGCTAGGAAAACCCAGTGGGATAAACCTCAGTCAAGGAAAAATACAATGTGTATCTTACTTATCTATATTGATAATCTGTACAAGAACTTTTAGTTCTTTATATGCTTCATACACATCAAATCCTTCGAGGATTATGAAATATTTATGATTTTTTCATATATTGCCAATTGAACACAACATTATATTTTAATTTTATCACCACATATTTAATGATACTTCTACATAAGTACATATTGATATTTTATTGATATGATATATATTTTCAAATGACTAGACTGCTGGTTTTGACATATAGCAATCTACTAGATTGTATCATTTTATTTTGGCCAATATTCAATGTTATTAAATTTTTTTGATGAAAAATTAATTCATCATCCTCGCAATTATTGAGTTCATTAATATTTATTTATTGTCGACAATTATTTCTTATCGATTCTATTTAATTCTCAGTGTAGACATAACACTTTGAGACCTCTTTTATTTTATTACTTTCAGGTACCTGAACCACTTCAGGGTCTTTTTGATTAGTTATATCTATATACTGTTGTCGAGTACTATGCTTCAATAGGACCATCATATGAAATATTTACTCCATATTCTATTTCTAAATATTTATTTTAGAATCAACTACATCATACTTCAGGCATGCCATTAATACTCAAATCCTCTTATAGGATTTTATATCAATCTAAGTTGGAGCCTTAATTTGGAATATACTATTATTGATAACCATGTAGTCAGTAATCTGAAATGCAAATTATCGTGCAAATTTCAGGTTTCAGTTATATTATGCGAGGGTTATAAACACGCATTTCATATATTTGTTACCAACTATCAATTCCCGTCCAATGCTGAGAAGACTTAGCGAATAAAAGAACAATCGACAAAGCATGTCGTAACGTATCATCCTCCGGGGATGACAAATAAAAGCTATACAAACGAGATACAAACCCGAATATGTATTTTCTTCATTCAAAAATACTCGTCTCAATGTGGTGATTCGATTATATATAAATCGCATTTATAACTTTTAGTAAATTGAGGCTTCTGACTTTAAGCCAACTATAAATGGGGTATCATATAAATTTTATATTTGGCAAATTATAATAATGTTGTAAGTGAGATACTAGTTTTTCATTTAAAAAAGAAAATATTATTCTCAATTAATGGAGTAGCAAATAACTTGAAACATATCCAATGGTCTTGCTACGCCAAAGACAATCAAGTATCCCAATTAAAATATAAATCATTAATAATTTTGGGATGAAGTTCACTAGCAAGACACAAATGTCTTTATTTTATGTCTGAAACTTTACTAATTATCAATCAATTAAGCAAATAATCTCATAAACATCGGGTTATGAGTTATATGACACATGTGAACTCTAGTGGATCTAAATTATAAACATCTAGAAGGTCTACATTGAGGGTGAGTGAGTCCACAAAATTCACCTTAAATATTTTCCAGAAATATTTGGAACCCAGTTCCAAATTTAGCTAGTGATAATTAGCAACAAATTGCCTGAGACTATACAGCACATAAGAATTCTTTAATCAAGTGAAAGAATCTTACAGTTCTTCACATATGTCTCGATACTTTTCATCATTAATAAATCCGAATGGTCTAACCGGTCATGCCAAATAAAATATTGAACTTTATGTTCAATGTAAACAAGTAATCGTGTACTAATAGTTTAGTACATTATAATAAAAGGTAATTAACCTTAACAAGCTCTCCTGGAACTTTAATTGATGAATAATTGAACTTCAAGTTTAACAGAATATTCTAATTTTTATAGTATGATATATTCAAGATTATTTAACACATGTATGATATATAATATCACTTGAGATATTTTTCGAGATTTGTACTACTTCAAGAGTACAATAAAATTTCTGATATGAAATCTTCATGATCACATAAAACTCTTGAATCAAAATTGTACTGAAATCTTTCAGATATAAAAGTATCAATTAGATTGCTTCTTCAATAATTGAACTCCAAGTTCTTCTATAATATTAAAATCCATAACCTCTTGTTTCTCTAAAACAAGTAGTTTTCATTTGTAACACTAGTAGAGCTATAATTCTTTAATAACAATAATAAATTTTTCTACTAGATTTAGATCTACACAAATCTGCTCTTCAGAAGTAATATCAATTTATTTGAGCTATTACTTCTCTAAGAGTAATAGTATAATATTCTTCAAGAATATTGAATTGCATGAACTTTTATAATCTCCTTCCGGGATAAGCATTATTGCATATATCAACCTTATACATATGAAAATCTTAAATTTATCAAGAGATGTGCTACTTTATGAGCATAATAAATAATGCTTTTGGAATTAATTTAGACTATTATTGCTTTAAGAGTAATGATTCAATATTCTTCAAGAATATTGATTTGTCAAATTAAATAGATATGGTATAAATTATTCTTCATGAGCATATAATACTCATACTCTAATATTTCAACTAATTGTGAATTGTTAGATCTAGTGAGATAATTAAATAAAAATAAGCAAGAAATAATAAAAAAATTGATACACATAATGAATAAATAAAAGAAAATAAATTGCTTCTACAAGAATAATATAGAGCTATTCTTCAAGAATATTTGTGTATCGTGTCTTTTTTATAAAAACAGTAATCAATTATATATATCACACTCTTCTAAAGCCAATCATATTCTTTTAGAATATGGGATTTAATTAGCGATTCTTCAAGAATATATTCATTTATATTGCAATAATCTTTCAGATTATCGTAACAATTATTTAATTTTTTTTCTATAAAACACGATGAATAAAAGACATAATTGCAATCCTTCAACATCACGATAAATAATATCATCACAATAATCTTCAAAATTATTGATACAACTATATGATCGTAAGGTGGGTGTATAGCCTCATATATATTCACATAAATTCTCTCCAAAAAATTTAATTTTGTAGGGAAATGTCTAACTTTGAATTTCCCTTGATGGCAAGCGTTGCATTGATAGTCATTGGGTAAAAGAATCTTCTAGTTCTTTAGATAATTCGATTCTGTTGACTTTATATTTGTCAAATACATTCTTAAAAGAAGTGCTTGTAACCTTTTTTTTTTATTTACTTATGGTCAAGTGCGAAAGAAATTATGTGAAGACATTAAATATTGTCTTTTTGTATTGTTTCAATGTGATATCCATTGTGGCGGATATCTTTATAACTAAGCAAATATCTTCTGAATTTGCTAGAATAAAGTGCGTCATCAATACATATTCTTGTATTATTTGGCAAGATTATATAGGCTTTTATAGAGCCTTTAATAAATGGAGAATGAGTAGTGACACTTTCAGATAACCAAACATTTTGATAAGTCATCTTGTACTATTCTACTTCCTAAATAAGAAAAATTAATTATCAATAAAAATTAAATATAAAAAGCACTTCAATATTGAAACAGTTAATAATAATATATTCATAGAAGATATCTGTATCCTATAAAATGCAATAAAGCGAACAAATAAAATATAATAATAATTGTTCAATTGTAGTATAGATTTTATCTCGTCATTCAAGATTTAAATGAAATCTATACTACTACAAGAGTATAGAAAAGTTATTACTTGTAGTGTTTCTTTCAGAAACAATTTCTTGATATTATTTTGAATATTGGAATATGTAAAATTCTCGCTTCAACAGGAAATAATATTATGTTACCATATTAATATCATTGTACTACTTTAGAAGCCATGAATAATGATCTATAATAGTGTATAGATAATTATATGGTATATAAGAATTGTAACATAATAATAATCAATTTAAATAAACATATTATACAAAACATCTCATAATTAAATCAATTAATTGCGCATATATAAGTATAAAAACTGTTATTAATGTACTAGTTATAAGATACATGATTCTTATGTATCTAAAAAAGGCTAGTAGTACTTATCAATAGATAATGATTGCCATATTTATATGTATTATGTAATTGACATCTAAGATCAAATCAAGAAGAATATCAATCAAAAGAATCCTTCATAATCTCCCTACTATATAAGAAAGGAAAGATAAAAGTAATATAATATGTGACTACTAGATTTACATTCATTATGTAATTGGTAGTCATAGTATCTCAAAAGGAATCAATTAAGAGAAGATTTCGTGATCCATTTATATCACAAATCAAAATATGACGATAAACATGATATATAAAATTGGAAGCCAAATTTCCATTAAAATTGAATATTGGCTGTCCATATATGTATGTTCATACGTAAAGACATGAATAATCAAATTAATAATTTGATATCGAGTCATTTACGAGAAATAAAATAAATTTGTTGCGGGATAACATAACTTTGTTGCGCTATAAACGTTGCAATATGTAAGGATTTCTAGCACGTCAACAAAAAGAGAAGAATGGAAAAAAAGGTTAAAGGGGAAAAACTTAATAGACGTGGTTACCGTAGAAAATTTCTAACGAAAGCTAACATCTCTCTTATACAGTGGAAAAGTACCACATAGTAACATGTTATTGGAGGATCAGGGGGCCCGCCTCCTAATCCTCCAATAACATGTTACTATGTGACACTTTTTCACTCTATAAGGGAGATGTTAACTCTTTATTGCCGGACCGGGTTACTGTATCATATATTTGGCGAAGAAATTCAATATGTTGGATGAATTAGTAGTGGTTGACAAGCCCGTGTTGTGACAAATGAAATATATTAATATAATTGTGGCATCCAACATATATAACAAAGATAAAAGTAAAGAATAATAATGATTGTCGATGTATTACGCCATAAAGAAATAATAAAGGGTAATTTGCAGCTGTTATCCTCAACCTTTCATCTTTTAATAGGTTACGTCTCCAATCTTTAATTCTACTCTTGAGGGTCCCTAACCTTTTTCAAAATCCCCCGCCAGGTCCCTACGGACGGAAACCGTCCAATGAAGGTGTTAGTCAACACTTTGACCAAGGGCAATATAAAAAATAATATTTTAATTTACAAATAAAAATAAATTTAAAAAAATAGGAGACCCCCACGTTGCTATCTCCAGTAAATGGCAGTAAAATTACTGCCACTACCGGCAGCTAAAGAAATGGCAGCAAGAGAGGAGTCTTCCCCGGTTCCTGCTGCATTCTGGCAACAACCATAGGGGAGACTATCCCCCATCCTCTTTGGCTGCTGGAAATGGTAGATAAAGGAGCCCCCTCCTTTGCTGCTATCTCAAACAACCTTTTGGTTGTCGGAAATAGTAGCGGGGAAAGAGGGAAAAGTCTCCCCCTGCTGCCGTCTCCGGTAGCAAAAGGGCTGCCAAAGATGGTAGCGTATGGGGGATTTTTTTTTAAAATTTATTTTTATTTTTTAAATTAAAATATTAATTTTGTGTCTTACTAAAATTGCCCTTGGTCAAAGTGTTGAGTAACGCCTTCAATAAATGGTTTCCATCTATAGAGACCTGGCGGGGATTTTGGAAAAGGTTGGGGACCCCTAAGAGTAGAATTAAAGGTTAGAGATATAACCTATTAAAAGTTGAAAGGTTGGAGATGGTAAGTGTAAATTACCCAATAATAAATTATGAAATAGAAGGAAATATTCAATTCCTTGACATGGACTTGTTGGAGGAAAATCATGTTGATTATGATTTCATTGACCAATCTTCAAAGAGTAAGAACATAAATCCAAAAGAATCTATCGTGCTGATAACGTATTATAAACTAAAAGAAAAGAATGCAGTAAAATAGATAGCAAAATAAAGAGAAAATATAGAGCAAACTCAAAAATTGTGTGTATTATTATGAGAATCTAAGACCTCTATTTATAGGTACATGTCTAAACTTTTTGGGGTACAATAGTCATTCATGATAAAGGGAAATAATTTACAATGAAATGGGGTATTTTAAAAAGTTTTTGGATAAAAGTACAATTCTAATGGTTTAAAATTTGGAGTCCTATTCCAGAACCTAAAAGTGTCTCCATGGTGTCTCTGTTATGGAGACACCCTCTCTCTCATGGAATTTCGGCTTACATACAAAACCAATACTGATTTTATGAAACCAATATTGATTTCATGTGAAAAACAGGGTATCCCATTATATGTAAACGGTCTTAGCTCCTGATCAAAAGTAAAAATTGAATCTTTGACCTGGTAAAGGTAGAAATTAAGATCTAAAACTTTACCATTAGGCTTAATAATAATAATTTAAATTTAGCACCCATTAGCATTTATATTTTTTTTGGTTGAAGTAACATAGAGAAGGAGTAAAATTGAATGATAAAGATTTGTATAATATATGAGTGTCCCACGAGATACTCCAATTTCTATCAAGTATGCAGATTATCTCGGAGAATTCGATCCGGTTGGATTCCCTTGGTCATAACCACTAATTTCTTATTGATTATTCATTGGTCGTTCTACCCATATAATTATTTTTCGAAGGGGTCGTTATGAAACTTTGCATACGCTTTGCCACATAAGCAAAAAATAAAAATAAAAATAGAAGTTTAAATATTTGTTAACTTACATGTCAACATTTTAAATTTAACTATCTATTATTTTTTTTTTGAAAGAATTTAACTATCTATTATTGATGCATTGAAGATATATTAAATTGAATACATTAAAGGTGTTAAATTTAAATATAAACTAAAGTTGAGTCAATTTCTATATATTTTATTTCTCCAAGAGGCCGATAGTCTAATTATATAGGACAAAACGTCCTAGGATAGAAGATTGACAGGCCTATTAATGTGCGAAAATTACTGTGATCCATGAATCTGCTAACACAGTCAGGGCCAGCCTGGGACACGGCGACAGGCGACCAAAGTGGTTGCCAAGGGCTCCAGCAAGAAGCACGAAAGGCAAAAAATCGGGTTTTTTTAACATATATTCAAATAATAATAATAATAATAGAATAAAAATAATGTGTGTGCTAATTAAGCTCAAGCCATCTCACCATATCTCGTTCCATGTCAACTTTAAATTTAGTTAAATTAATCACATCCACACATATCACATATATTGTCCCAATGATGATGATAATGATAATAATAATAATAATATAATAAAAATAATGTATGTGCTCATTAAGCTCAAGCCATCACATATATCTCATTCCATTTCAATTTTATATTTAGTTAAATTAATCACATCCACACATATCACATATATTGTCCGGAACCCAATCCACTGCACCTCTATGAATCCCTTTCTAAATTTAGAAGCGAAACTATAAATTTCTGTTAAGTATCCATCCCTGTAAGCAAATTCACTCGAAATTTTACAAGACAAGAGTCGAATCCACTAATAATTTAATTTGGAAAGTGAATCTGGAGTCGAATCCTGAAAAAATTCCTTTATCAGCTGTGGTTTTTGTATGCTACCCTTTTTAAGTGCGGGAAGAATCAAACTTTGTCATCAAGTTCGGAAGGTTCTGATAATCCTCCATGCTTTTGCTGGCTACTCTTTGAAATTGAATGGCTGAGCCTTTCCTTACCCCCAGGTTTCGATGAGGCATTTCCATACCAGATCATACCCACAACGGCAATGACCATTCCAATAACTACATGTAAATTAAGACCCTCCTTCCCAAAGAATAAGAAGCCAAGAATTAATACGAGGATGGTTTTCATGTGGCCGAGAACTTGAAATGAAACGGCAGTGAATCTGCCAATACAGATGAACTGGCTCAGATTGGTACCTACTGCAATGGCACACGAGAGGATTATGAAGGCCTGCAGAACCAAAAACGAGTTGGACAATGAGAGACCAAGTACCTAAACAGTGTGCATTTTTATATAAGCTAGATATTAAGAGTGAACGAAATGGAAAAGACAACTTGCGGATGATGGTCACAGGTTGCTGAGTACTTGCGTTGCTTGACGAAAATCCATCAAATACTTGCAAAAATAAAAACAGCCAAAATTGCATTGCAGCAACAGGAAAAACGCTTTCAAGATTTTAGTCAGTAGCATGTTCAATGTAATAATACACGTTTCATCACTCCATATTTCCTACCTCATACTAGGTTTTACTAGGTTCATAAATCAATTCTATATAACAAACACTCCATCTGTCCCAAACCATAACTGAACTTCTCATGTTCTGTCCCTTTCAATCCCATTTCATTTCATTGTTACTCCCATCCACAGCCAAGTCAACCTTCAATAACAAGGATTTCCTTCTCGTGTGCCATGTTCTCCTTTCCATTCTACTCCAACAGCTTAGCTATAGAAATGAAATTTTCAGCTTCTTCAAACCAAATTTGTGTTTTTTCACAAGATAATTTGGTCAAAGCCAGTGCAGTCTTGCTCTGCAGAGCAAATGGTTCCTTTTTCTTTTGCAAATGTCACATGCACCAGGTTGATTAACACCGCTAAGGCCGAAATAGCAAGGTTGGTCAGTAGTCATACAGCCAGAAAGTTCTAGCAGGGTGTAAGCCATAACTGTTCTCCAGAATTTTTGCTGGTTATAGAATACAGAGATACAATGGCAATTCTAATTCACACTACAACCACAGGAGATCAGAAAACAAAAAGGAAAGAAACTAATGACCTTTACTATTTAGGAAACATATGAGTCAACTATTTCAAATCCATCATTTCTAGTAATGCCAGGGCAAGTAAAGTAATATATTCTCTACCAAAAGAATAACTGGGAGCACCAAATCCAATTGAAGTGGTGAGATACTTTATTGGTTTAGCATGTACTGTGATGCTCAATGAGAAAGTCCCTCATGAGCTAGTGGTTAATAGACACCTTGAGCCATAATAGACATCTGAGTCTTAAGATTGAATTATACTATAACATTTAACCCATTCAGATGGCGTAATGGTCAATTAAGCCATGATGATTATCCGAGACTTAAAATTTAGATTATTATAGACATGCAGAGGTTAGCTTCTTAATATCCAATGGCTACAACAATATCATCATATTTAAATGTATGGGACATATTTTCATGTCAATCTGCTCCAAATTAGTTCATAATTCTTTTAAACGATTTTCCACAAGAGGATTAATATAAAGTTATATGTTAACCCACTATATGATGAAGCAGCACTTAACAAAGGACTAGTAAGCGAAGACAAGATGCATTAGTGATGAATATACATAATCTTTTCCAAGATGAGAGACTTGGACTACAGCATATATGATCATAGCTTTGTAAAGCACTCACCACGGATGGTATATTAAAGTCAAAGGAGTCAATTCTTTTATCTGTCAACCAATAATCAATGAAGGGGCCCAACAGCAATAGAGTTCCAGCCTGGAGAGGTGCAGTGTGCCCCAGCAGATTGAAAGAAGTAAGCGAGTACTTCCTTTGAAGGAAATGAACATACTGCGAACCAAATATAGGATTATGGAATTATTTTTATTGATTGCAAAAATGATATTCATAAGAAAATAAAAATTGCAATTCAGAATTTTATTTAATTTATGGCATAAAAGAGGAATTTAATTTATGGCATAAAAGAGGACTGCCGTAAAAGAAAAGCCCGCCATCATTCCCTTGTGTAAAGCCCGCCATTATTCCCTTGTGTAAAGCCCGCCATTATTCCCTTGTGGGAATATGATGTCTTCTACAAGAGATATTATTGAGATACATATGACATGACTATTTGTTTTGTAGTTTAACTATTTCCAAGATCATGACTGGATTTGGCGCAGCTTGTGTAATGCACGTAAAATTTTATCAAACTGGGCACGTTAGGCAGAAGACTTACATACTGTTGCATAGCTGTGCTCCAGACTGCAATAAATGCAGCAATGAACCCTTTTGAATTGACACTCACGTCAGTAACTGTGCAGACAGCAACACCAAGGAGGACGGTAACGATACTAAGCTTTGTGTCTCTTGAGTACCGGATCTTGTCAAATACAACTTCCAACAAGCAGGATACAGGGATCATACTCAGCTTTGCAATCTGAAAATAATACATTAAAGATTATATATTACCTTCACATATTCTTATATAGTTTAAGAAGAGAGACAATCTCTCTCTAGTCTCTCCCTCTCTCCTTCATTTTTGTGCTCTTCCTGGAAGAAGGCCAAATTTGGACACATCAGATTTACCTGATAGAATCCCACTGAATTCCACATTAGACTAACATTCATGCCAACAACAGAGAAATTGGCAAATAAGACGAATTTCAAAAGCTCTGAATAAGGCAGATGAGAAGGTTGGATGTATCCAAGCCCCCTAAGAACAACCGTCATTAATGTTGTTGTGCCAAAGTGCATGCCGGTCAAAGTTGTAGCTGCAGTTGACATAATAAAATATAAGACTTAGAATCTGAAATTTGTAATCTGTTGAAACAGAAAAACTAAGAAAATATGACGGCAAACACAAGCAAAAGTCAGGCAAGGACTCCATTAATGTTATATTAACACAAGGATTATTGTAATTATTCTTCTATAAATAAATGAAAAAAGATAAAAAGGTAGAGTCATTATATTTATTTCCCGTTCGTCGTCATCAAAGCATCACATTATTAATATCCATTTCCTGCAGATCCATAAAATTTCATGACAACAATGTTCATGCCAATTTATAAACACAGTAAATTAATTGTGTGGTTTTTTCTTTCTTTCATTTTCACTAACATCAACATGAACGAAACCAGTGACTTAATTTGCCAGCCGAACCAAAAATGGTTTGAAATTTACCCTTAAGCTCTCACTGGTGTAAATAATGTTTCTGAAGACAAGGAAACATCTCAATGAAGTGTCTTTAGAATTGTCACCAGCATTTTTTGCTTCCCTTTTCCTATCTTACAGCTCAAACACCATAAAATCTGCTCCGAAAAATCTATTGCAAGCTTGTTCATCTAGTATATGCTTCCCATTCTTGAGAATTCTAAGTAAAAAAATTAAGAACTTTCAAATTAAATTGAAGCATGTACATCCTAACATGTTACCAATCAGTTTGGTGAGATTCTTCCGAGAGCCCACCAACAGATGAGATCCAAAAGCATCTTATCTACAGCCTTGCAGAAACTAATTGCTAATGCAACTTTCATCATAATGAGCCAAAGAGTGTACGTCATAGAAACTCAGAGAAGATTCTGTTTTCTTAAAATCAAGTAGAGAAATTTACCAAAGCTGAAACTGTAATTAGCCATTAATGCCTTATTGACAATGATAATTCCAACTGAAGTGACTACATTGAACATCCACGCAGCTGCATCCACTGCAGCCTTCTTATCAGCTTTGTTCGAAGGTGCCATTCCTAATTTATATCTGTTACGGCTGCTCAGGGGCGAAATTTTTTAGCCCACAAGCACTGAGAAGAGATCCCCACGCCCCTGCATCCAATCCAAGATCTTTCCTCTAAAGCCCTGCACAATGATCACTAATCTTTTGAATTATCAGCAAAGAGAAATTAAATAGCATTTCCTGAAATGTGCATTAGCTAATCCACATTTCCAATATTAAATATCCACCAAAAGCACAAGTCTCTGTGACCCGGAATTCTCCATATGCAAAGAAAAAGAACATTATGCAATAAATTTAGTTACGGTTTCCTAATCAATGTCATGGTGAAATGGAAATAGGTGAATCAACATCATAACAACGATTGAGTAAAACTAGAAATAATTTATTCTAATGACTGAAGAGATCCTCAAACAAAATCAATAAATACTATCAATTTCCTGACATAACAAGCAAATTACAATGTCCCATTACAAAATCCAAAATCGCAAAACCGTTTTCACACGGATCACTATTTTTCACCAGATTATAGATCTATCCACAGATCAGCATTAATTTAACCAAAAATCTGGACACACATGTAAGATTCGCTATTTAACAATCATCAGAGAATGATTAAAAGAGTACCAGTTGGAAATCTCTAACTGAAATGATGGTGACTTTTGGTATGAATTTTTAATTTCTTACTGATCTTCGACAAAGTTAACTCTCAGTCAAATGAGGCTTCATCATGTGACCGACGTATGTACGTACATATGTGTCTATCGGGTCCGTATACACGGTGAATCTAGAGGAGACAAGAAATTTGCCTTTCATTAATTGATTATTGATGAAACGAAAGGATTTAGGATTCAGAAACTAATGGGATTTCATTTCAGAAAAAAAAAATAATAAAATCAAAAAGAGCCTAATGGGATTTTCTTGCTGTAATTTTAATTTTTCTATTTTTTTAGAGTTATTATTTCAAAAAAAACAAGAGGGATACAAAAAGTGAAAAAATTCATAAGCTCAAAACAAAATTGACACTTGATATATTTAATCAAAGTCTTTGTCTTCTCTTTTATTCAAATAAAATTATTTATTTTTTTGGCCACATATATTTTGTCAAATTCTTTATCTCTCTTTTATTTAAATAGAATTATTTATTTTTTAGTTCAATGTACAAAATAATCAGTACGTTAACATATCTCATTTACTATCAATAATATTTTTTATTTTTCTATTTTTAATGGTATGCACAAAATAATCGTTGCATTGTAGTGTCAACGTGTATGAGACTTGGTTATCATGTTAGCAATTACAAAGCTCGCATGAGTTCTATAGAATTGAGCCATATATTGAGTAAAATTAGATGCCTAACATTGAATTGAATTGTCATCTTCTCTTTTCATTTACTTTATTTCTCTTTCTACCTGTTATGTTTTTATTCCTTGCACTTAACAAATTACAATGAAAAGTTCTTATAAAGGATTACAAAAACTGAAAAATGAAAATAAAGAATGAAAAAAGAAATCCCTTTTCTTCTCCTTAGCTACTTCGATTTGAAATGGTGGAGTTGAAAATAAATGGTGGAGTTGAAAATAGACCAAGGGACCACTTGCACAACTCCATAGTGGCAGCTTCCCAAACCAGCCCGTTTGACACACTTGAACCACTTCAAGAGAACACAAAGGCACACAATGATTTTCTCCCAAATCTGACTCTAAGGAATTGCCACAAAGATGAAGAAAACAAAGAGGACATAAGCTCACAAAGAAAAGAAACAAGGTATAATGTTATTTTTCTAGGCACGTCTCTCTCCATTTTTGTTTTTTCATGTCAATGCTCCCGATTTGTCTTCATTATATATATATATATATATATATATATATAGTCAGTAAGCCCCCCATTTCAAAATGGTTAGATAAAAATAAGATGAACCAATAAATCTCTATAAATATTATTTGAGATCCCAAATAAGTAGATTCGAAAGTGTGACATTTCTCTCTTTTCAACTACTCGAGCAACAAGATAATAAATAGAAGTTGATTCATTGAAGAAATTTGTGGTTTTTGTTATACATAGCTACTTGTGAAGCTTCCATCCGATAGATATCATATAAGTCCCCTACCTAATGACTTTCGGCTCTCCCCTATTTTCAAGTTCATTATTTTGTTTGCTAATCCAAAATGTACACTCGTTGCTTAGTTCATCGGTGCCCAGGCTGATCGGAGGATGAATTCATTGCACAAAGGATTCAGCATTTGTTGATTAATTTCTGCACTCCTGCCCAACACAATTTCAAGAGATCTCATTAATTATTTTTAAAATTTTTTTATCTTTTCTTTTTTTTTTTTTTTAACAATATGTACAAAATAATCTTTGAAAAGTAAGCAAAAGAAGCTGTTTCGAAGACATGAACCAAACCTACTTAACAAGGAAGAACTAAAATATCACTGGGATTGGAAAGATCGGATTGAATTACGGCAACAGTCTCTTGTAGAGATACAGACTGTTTGTGTTTCATATTATCGATTTATCAATCAATCAACAACAACTAATTTGTGATACTCTTCTCCAGAAATCGCAGCTTCCATGACAGCCTGAGGGTTGATAACTCCACTGTTTTCCAAGAACAATGTCATCAAATTCTTTGAAAATCCACTAACAAGAGCAACGTTAGGCTGGCTTGCCGGAACCGGCGTGGCCTTCGAGTCTCTTAAGTTCCAAAACACGATTTCTGGCACTGAATTCCCGTACCCCGTCTCCTTAAACTTTCTTACAATTGCCTGGTAATCTGTTTCCCAAGGCCTTGCTGAGGCTTTATCAAATTCCATGTCGCTGAACACAAATACCCTTTTGATCATCTGATCCTCCTTTAGTTTCCCCTTCACAGCCACTTGTAGTATCAGATCAAACACTTTCTGAAAATCAGTGTTCATCCCCCATTGCATGTGCCTGACGAAACTCGCTTTGGCTCTCAAACTGTCCCCTTGGACTCTCTGCAGAGTTGGGTTGGCGCTGAAAGTTATGAGCTTCCCTTTCCATGGATCCTCGCTCAGTTCGGATACTAATATGCCAAGTGCCACAGACACCTCCATTGGAATTCCATTCATGCTTCCTGAAACGTCGCAAATTGCCAGGCAGTTTTTAAGTTTGCCTTTCTTTGTCATGTCTTCCACCATTCTCTTCCATTGAAGCTCTGCAACTTGACCGCCATCGGCATCATGTAGTGCTGAGATTATCTCGTGAGGTAACAATGCACCTGCAGCAATTTTCGCCTTCCCTGTCTTCACTTTGCCAAGATATTCTTTGAATCTGTCCTTGTCGTGCTTCAAGAACTTCCCTTTATACAATTTCATAGCGACTGAGGCCACTCTATTGTAAGGAATTGATCCCCAATCATTGGCGCCGATGTAAACTTCAGGCAATTCGAGGACCTTACGCAACGGCACCAGTACTTGCTTCCTCAATCGGTCCCTTACCCGATAGGCGTAATGAGAATCTTCAACACCATTGTATTCGGGATATTCCTCCCTTGGAAACACTCTTCGCGCTATGGTTTCGCACAGAAGGGTGGATCTGTCGAAGGACGAATCCAAGGACGGACACCACTTGAGATCGGAAGACTGATCTTGCTTGAATCCCCTGAATTCAGCAGCTTCATATCTGATCTCAAACACTCTGCAAAAAGATCTGATACAGCATTGTGCAAGAACTTAAAATTTGAGTCTTGATTAAACCTTTCAACCACCAGTTTTGCCTTGTCAGTCCTCCTCTCTTCTCTTCTTGAATTCATCTTGTTTTTCTTAGTGCTCTCAATCTTTCTTAAACGCCCCAAATACCTCCCACTAGAAGATCCCATGCCTCTGCCTCTGTAAGAGACCCTTCCTCTGCCTCCATAAGACCCCCTACCTCTGATACTGCCTCTAATGCTCCGGTCGTCCCTTTTTGAGGCATTTTTCCTGACATCTGCTCCTTCTAGCAGCCGGAAAAGTATCTCCGGCAAATCCTTGAAATACCCAAAATCCGCCAAGGGCCCCAAATTGCACGCCAGGCTTTTAGGGTGGTGTTTATGAAGCCAGAGAGCAGCAGTATAATAACCTTCTTTATCAGATTTTCCGGTACCTCGTACACCTCGTAAATTGCAAACAAGTTTCAAGGTAGTCAAGGGATTATGGTCCCAGGCAAGCTCTAGCCGCCGGACTAAGGTTTGCGGCGGGGTGTCGGGGACAACATGGAAAAAGAAGTCTAAACACGGATCATTTGTGGAAAGAAAAG
>CAVNYN010228926.1:0-44296 GCA_963692815.1 Nyctanthes arbor-tristis | reverse complement strand
GGAATAGATGCATTGAGACCACAGGTAAGTTCTAACCCTCCCAATAATGTTCAATCAACTCTTCTTCATTTTCCTAGTAGGTTAGCAAGATCAAAAAGGAAGACAAGGAAAAAGAGATCTTGGGAACATTTAAGAAGTTTGAAATGAACATCTCACTGTTGGATGCAATCAAACAAGTGCCAAGGTACGCCAAGTTTCTCAAGGATCTTTGCACCAGTAAGCAGAAACTCAAGGGGGATGAAAAGATCAAGATGGGAGAAAATGTGTCGGCTATATTTCAAGAGAAGTGATAGGCGAAATCACAAGTGCACGATACCGTTCAAGTAGTATAGGACTAGACGAGTCCCGAATGTCGATCCCATAGGGAAAGTTGTCTCCTATTTCACTTAAGTCAATTTCACACCAGTTGAATAAGGAAATTAAAAGTTTGTAAAAGAATAATGAGGTTGTTTAAACTATCAATTAAATGCTCTATCTATTTTAATCTAAGAAGCAACTCAAATTAATGGACTAGAAAATATATGAATGAAAGCGTTGAGACTCACGAATCCACAATAAACAGGCGTTCCAATTATACAATCCCACTCATGACAATTCACCATCACGTTCTCACAACCAGTTTCACAAGTTTAATTGAAAACCTCTCTCGAGCAAATTCAAATCTACCCAACCAAGTAAACTCCTATATCTCTATGTGAATTTCAACCTAGTTGAGTGCATTAATTAACAAGAAACCATTTTTGTGGTCACACAAATCATAAAAGTATATCTCTATCTTCTATGCAATTTATGTTTTCTATTGAAGTGCTAAATTGGTGACTTACCTCTCGGTTTCCTCACGAATTCACTAACACAATTACAAGTTGATTAGGCTCGTAAAAGGTAATTACATATCACAATAGAAAATAAGCACGCAATAACAATTAGAGTCATGAATGTGATTAATACAATTAAAACATGTCTATTGCTTCATCGATTGTCTCAACAAGGAAAATTAGTTACGCATAATAAAGGAATTCATAACATAAGCATTTATAGGGTTTGAATACATGACCAGATTCTAGCAAAGAAAAGACGAAGAACAATGAAGAAAATGTTTGCACCAAACGAAGAACTTTGTTCTTCAATCTTCACGTGAACCTCGGCTTCAATCTCCAAGCCCTTGTTCCAATCTTCTAGCCCTCAAGAATGAGTTTCAATCATGAATCCCCTCTTTTACCGAAGGGTTTTCGTTCTTTTATAGTTGGGGAGGCCTTAGAACCCTAGAATGTGTCAAAAAGGGCCCGAAAACGCGTAAACGGCGTCTCCCGGTACAGGCCGTAGGTAGGGGGTGGTTTGCTTGCCGCGGCCTACCCGCCTTCAGCAGAAAAATTGGCTAGGCCATGGGTAGGGGGCGGTTTGCTTGCCGCGCCCACCGGCGGCATACTTTCAGCACGCGCGATTCAGTCCCTGATTTGACTTTTTCTTGCGGCAATGGTCCTTTTCAGCTTTTTCTTCATTTAAGCGCGAGATCGGAAGAGCGTCGTGACCTATTCATCAGGGTCCCTGCTCTCTTTAAACATGACAAAAATGACCTCTTTCAAGTTCCCCAACGGTGGCATTCAGCCTTCACACTTGTTGACATTGATCTTTTCTCTTCCCACGCCCGAGCCTTCACATCTTGATGCATGTAAAGCTCAATTTGGTTCAAAAATAGTTCTTTTCACTTGTATCACTCCAATTTGAGCTTTTCACCTATATGAACCATATTCACACAAATTAGGTAGAAATCTGCTCGATTTCATATAGAATTGCATAAGTTAAGAGAAGTATTTTTGCATATAAAATACACTTATCAAGAAGCTACCTCCAAAATGCAAGGACCCAGGTATGTTCACCATTCCTTGTAGAATAGGTAACACAAAAATTGAAAAGGCCTTAATAGATTTAGGAGCATCAATTAATGTTATGCCTCATTCTAGTTATGCTTCTCTAAATCTAAACCAATTAAAAGAAACAAGTGTTATAATTCAATTAGCTGATACGACTAACGCTATCCAGATGGAGTAGTTGAGGATGTGCTAGTTCAAGTAAACATATTAGTTTTTCCTACGGATTTTTATGTTCTTGACATTAACTGATGAGACCACCCCTAATCCAATACCTATCTTATTAGGACGAACCTTTCTTTACACTTTACGAACAAAGATAGATGTGTGTAGGGGAACACTCATCATGGAATTTGATGGGCAAGTAATCTAATTTAACATATATAATGCTTTGAAACACCCTGAGGATGTATGTTCCGTCTTTGCAATTAATGTTATTGATCCTCTGGTGGAAGAAATGTTTCAGTTTAGTCACATGGATGAGTTAGCGATCTCTCTGACTGAGCATCTCGAGATGGGAACAAAGAGAGAATTAGAGTTCAGCCAAGAATTAGAAGAGATGGTAGTAGCCTTATATTCTTTGCAACTGGTGCGAAAAAGGTATGAAATTCATACTATCCAATTGCCGGAATCTACTAATAGGTTGTTACCTTCTATTGTACAGGCTACCACTTTAGAGTTAAAACCATTGTCGAGTCACTTGAAGTATGTCTATCTCGAAGAAAAAGATACATTTCCAGTGATAATCTCAACCAAATTAACACTGGAGTAAGAAGACGAGCTAGTGCATGTCTTAAGAGATTACAAAGAAGCAATCTGTAGACCATAGCTGATATAAAATAGATAAGCCCTTCAATCTATATGCACCGAATATTGCTTGAGGATGGTGTTAAACCAATAAGGGAAGCTTAAAGAAGATTAAATCCCCTAATCATGGAAGTTGTCAAAAAGGAGATCTTGAAGATCATAGAAGTTAGGGTGATTTATCCTATTTCTGACAGTAAGTGGGAAAGCTCGGTTCAAGTCGTGCCAAAGAAATCAGGTGTAACATTTATGAAAAATCAGAATGGTGAGTTGGTTCCGACTTGGGTGCAAACCGGATAGCGGTGCATTGATTATAGGAAGCTGGGACTCGAAAGGACCACTTCCGCCTCTCTTTTATTGATCAAATGCTTGAAAAGTTAGCTGGATATTCTCACTATTGCTTTTTCGATAGATTTTCAGGTTATTTCCATATTGCCATAGCACCTGAAGATCAAGAGAAGACTACCTTCATCTGCCCATTTGGTACGTTCGCTTATCGTAGAATGCCTTTTGGACTGTGCAACACCCTGTTACACTCCAAATGTGTGTGATGAGCTTCTTTTCTAATTACATTGACAATATCATTGAGATTTTTATGGATGATTTCAATGTTTGTGGTGACTCATTTGATGATTGTCTGCATAATCTAATTTTGATTTTGAAAATATGTATTGAGACTAACCTGGTTCTTAATTGGGAAAAATGTCACTTTATGGTAAACAAGATATAGCCTTAGGCCATGTAGTGTCGGTTAATGGAATTGAAGTTGATAAATCTAAGGTAGCTTTAATTTCTGCTTTACCTTACCCGGTCAATGTGCAGGATGTTCGATCTTTCCTTAGACAATCAAGATTTTACCCCAGGTTTATTAAAGATTTTTCCAAAATAGCTTCAGCTTTGTGTAACGTATTGTAAAAAGATGTGGCCTTTGAGTTCGATGAGCAATGCAAGTGGGCATTTGACAAATTAAAAGAGCTGCTGACTTCTCTCCCAATGATTCAACTCCCGGATTGGAACCTCCCATTTGAATTAATGTGTGATGCCAGTGAATACGCTGTAGGGGCGGTTCTAGGCCAACGGCTTGGAAAAGCAACTCATGTGATCTACTATGTCTCGAAGACTTTAAATCCTGCACTAACCAACTAAACTACAGCAGAAAAAGAGTTCTTATCAGTTGTCTTTGCCTTACAAAAATTTTGGTTGTATTTGTGGGGCAATAAAGTAATTGTTTTTACTGATTCATGCATCTTTGAAGCATCTTATAGCAAAGAAGGAAGTAAAACCCAAGCTAATACGGTGGATTCTCCGGAAGTAAAACCCAGGCTAATACGGTGGATTCTCCTTCTCCAAGAATCTGATTTGGAGATCAAGGATAAAATAGGAGCAGCGAATGTGGTGGCAAATCACCTTAGTCGGGTAGTCCGAGAAGAAGATGGCACACCATTAAGAGAGGCCTTCCCAGACAAAAGCTTGCTTGCAGTGGGTGTGAAAACCCATTGGTATACAAATCTGGTAAATTTCTTGGCAACCAAACTGATACTTACTAGATGGGCCAAGGCAAAAAAGGGACAAGCTCAAGAGTAATGCAAAGTATTATAAATGGGATGACCCCTATCTTTGGAAAAAATGTGTTGATCAAATAATAAGAAGGTGCATCCCTAAAACAGAATTTCAGTCAATTTGAACTTTTTGTCACTCTTATATTTATATAAAGGACATTTTGGTCTGAGAAGGACAGCCCAAAAAGGTCAAAAAGTGGCTTCTATTGGCCAACCTTAGTTAGGGATGCGTTCATCTTTTGCAAAGCTTGTGATAATTGCTAAAGAACAGGTAAAATTTCCCAAAGAGATCAAATGCCCTAGAATCCTATTCTTATTTGTGAATATTTGATGTTTGGGGCATTGATTTTATGGGACCATTCCCTACATCTTTTGGGAGTACTTATATTCTTTTGGCAGTAGATTATGTCTCTAAATTGGTGGAAGCAAAAGCCACTAGGACTAATGATTCTAAAGTTGTTGCAGATTTTGTCAAATCTAATATCTTTAGCAGGTTTGGAGTGCCAAGAGCTATTATAAGTGATAGGGGAACCCACTTCTGCAATAGATTGATAGAAGCTTTGCTCAAGAAATATGGGGTGCTACATAAAATTTTAAAATATTATCATCCTTAAACGAGTGGGCAAGCTGAAGTATTAAACAGAGAAATCAAGTCTATTTTAGAGAAGACGGTTTGACCTAACAGGCATGATTAAAGTTTGAGGTTGGAAGATGCGTTGTGGGTGCATAGGACGGCTTACAAGACACCGATTGGTATATTCCCTTACTGTTTGGTGTTTAGTAAGCCTTGTCATCTTCCAGTTGAAATTAAGCACAAGGTCTATTGGGCGATTAAACAATGCAATGTGGATTTCAAAGAAAAGGGAACACATATGAAACTTTAATTGCAAGAGCTTGAGGAGTTGATGAATGATGCATATGAGAATGCTGTGATCTACAAAGAAAGAACAGAAACATTCTATGACCGAATGATTTTGAGGAAGAGAAAAAATTGCACCCCAAGTGTTTGATGGAATGCCCCAATGAACTTAGATATTGAATGGATGCTTGCAAACAATCAACATTTCTTGGTTTAGTCTTGAGATTGTTCTTGTTTAATCAATCCCTACATAAGCTAATTGCACTATTTTTATTTGTAGGCTTGTAACTTTGTTTGAAGATTATATAATTCAATAGCCTCTTCTTCCTCATCAAGCAAAGGAAAGAAACTCATACAAGAACGTGAATAGTCATCCATACAAGTAATTAAGGACAGACATGTGCTACTAGACAATTTCAAGGATTATTCCCTTAACGAAGTAATTGAGAATAATGGATGGACCAAGTATGTGATTGAGCTACCAAAAATTGTTCTAAGACTTCTAAAAGAATTTTAACACGGAACTTGATAATGGGAACTCCCTAAATCCCCACCAAAGTCTTAAATTGATGGGTCCCATTTAGCAAGGAAATCATCGATTCATATCTTGGCTTGGATCTCACCGATAATAGTCCACTATAAAGAGTATAACTCGGAAGGTGACGAGAATAACGATGCGATTTGATTCATTCTCAATTTGAATGACCACGCACTAGTGGTGAGAAGGAAATATTATGACAACAGAGAATTATGTGAAGCAGCTTGGTACTTACACCATTTGGTGGAGGCTAATATCGAGCCCACTTCTAATACCACCAAAATTTCTCTAGCTGGGCTCGTTTTCTATATCACCTATGGCTTGGGTTGAAGATTGATTTAGGCCGTCATATCTACCAGCAAATTAAGGAATGTGGGACACAAAATCATTCGAGTAAGAGGCTTCTTTTCCCGTGTTTGATTACAGGAGTTATTCACAAACTGGAGTACGTCGGGCAAGTGATGAAAATCTTAAACATGATGACCTGATTTGCAAAGCCTCTAGATAGCATGTAGTGTTGCACATCATGAGCAAGAAATGCAAAGCCAGTCAGACAGCTCGGATAGCTCCAACAGTACCATAAGGACCTTGCGAATCTAGTGGAGATGCATTATTCACCAGCAAGTACTTGGATTATTGCACAATACGAATACCAAGATTTCTACACTTCACGAGGATAATCAGAGGCTCTGGGTAGACAATTGCAGTTCATGGACTACTGTCCACCAGATTCAGGCATAGCACAGGAGCTTTACTTAGGCTCAGTTTCGCTAGTAGGCGGATAACACCGACTCGCCCTCCACTTTACCACCAGGGATTTCATGATTCCTTTCCTCTATTTTTATTTTGTTTACTTCTACATTGGAGGCAACGTAGAGTCTAAGTGTGAGCGGAAGAATTTTGAATGTTTTTACTACTTCCTTGGTTCAGTTTCTTGTTTTCGTTTTGTTTTTTTTTTTTTTATGTTATGAGATTTTTGATCTACTTTAAGAATTGTTCTAGTTTAAGTAATTGTGTTAGTTTTATATTTTTTGGTTGTGAAGTAATTGTACCCGTTGTGAGTTTCGTTATTGTGGATGTTTTGTGATTCTTGGTTAGACACGAGGCGGCAATTTGTTAATTTCTAAAATTAAAAAAAATGGTAACTCAACTAGAATTAGTATCTTAAGCAGTGTTAGAAGGGAAAAAAATGAACGAGAAAAAAAAAGAAAAAAAAGAACAAAAAATTTTGCTTTTGGCCTCGAGAGATTCATAACACAATTGAATAAGTGATCTTCCACGTTATATTTATTTGCTTTGCCTAGAATTTGTTATGGCCAGATAAGTTGACATATATAACCTGGTGACATTTTTTAGCCTTAGACTGACATCTCTTTATCAGTCTCACTATCTTTGTTCATGTGTGATATTCTTCCATGGGTTTGCTTCTCTAGAACTTGCTTTATTTTCTCTTTGAGGCTACATTGTTGCATGCATTTCATGAATATGATTAAGGCACTCTTTCTTGATTAGCCACTTTAGCCAAAAAGCCTACCTTATAAATTAATTCTCTTTTGTATAACCCTTTTGAGCTTTATTGCCTTTTTTTTTAAAAAAAATTTCTTTAAACCCCTTAATACTAGTCTTGAGTTGAAACAAGATGTATCCTTACCTTGCTAATGGACTAGTGGATATGTGAATGCTTTTGTTGCTTGGGGGTGGATAAGAAGTAAGTGTGGGGGAGTTGTAAGTTATTGACGAGGTCTTGATGAGATGAAATGTCAATTTCATAATATATAGAGTGTGGCTGGTTATGTGACAGAATGAAAGAGTTGAGGAAAGCAAAGATAAAGGGCAAAAAAAACAGAATGATTTGTGCAAAACAAGTTGAAAAAAAAAAGAAGCAAGAATTGAAAAAAAAAAGAGAAGTGACAATGAAAAAAAGAGGAAAAAAATAGAAAGGAAACTCTTGTGCAAAAAGAAGTTGAGATAAAAGGGTCGTTTCTCTTTGAAATAAACGCTTGAGTTACTTTTGATAGTTGAGATATGTTATTCTTGTAGAAGTTTCAAAAGAATGAAGGGAGTAGTGGTTTCACTTGAGATAAGTGCTCAAATGTTATGAAGTTGTGATCTACTGGTTCTAATGGTTTATTAGAACTACTTCCTAATTTTTCTCACCTTAACGCTTAGCCCCGTTACGACCCTTAAAAGACCTTATGATTTGTGTCATGCGTGTGCACCTAAGTTGTGGAGAATGAGAAGCATTGCGAGCCTATGGTAGAACTCTCCTATTGGATAGAATTTCGAGCGTACACACTTAACCTTTAAACACTTGAGCGAAGAGTGAATTTATCTGTGAGGGACGGCCATTCGGTCTATGCCATTCCAATTAAAAGTTTTGTTTTATAATTCTGATGGGGTGCTTGAGGACACTTATTCATGACATTTTATGAGTTTCGAATGGTTAGTCGTTATTTAAAAAAAAAAAGGAAAGAAAAATTCTTAAAACTCTTGCATTGCTTTGGAGACTTTTCATTAGGCTAGCTACCTTAATTTTCCATAAGTTAAAGGATTAGTTGTTTGCCTTGTGTGCGGCCGGGAGAATTTAATAGTTGTGTTTTTATTTTGTGTTTTGTTTTTAGGTTGTTCGAGGACGAACAACGGTTTAAGTGTGGGGGAATTAGATAGATATTTTTTTAGATTGTTTAATTTCTCCATACGAGTGTTTTATTGTGTATTTTATTATATTAAAATATTTATTTAGCTTTAGTTTGTTTATTTGTCGTAGGACCAAGGAAAAAAAAGTAAAAAGAACCGAGTTTGGGCATACTTTGCAGGAGGTTTGGACTTCGGGGACTAGGATGGCGGACAACAAAACCTAAAGGGCCAAAAAGAAAGAGGAAAAATAAAAGAAGGCTGGTGCAGCCACACTTCATACCAGTGCGCTCGCACAAGGGAAGAATTTCAGTGCAAAGAAGGCAGTATGGGTGCACTGCTACTAGCGTTGTAGAAACTAAGTAGAGTGTTTAGCGCGGGCGCACCGCCTGCCAGACGCAGTTTTCCTTTTGTTTTGGACTTCGTTTTGGGATGAAATTATGCACGATTTTGGGATCCATTTGAGGGCTTTTGAAGAGCTATAAAAGAGGAAGAGATGTGAGAAAAAAGGATGCACAACCTAGAAGAGAAAAATTGGAGAAACACAACAAAGAAGATTGAAGATTGAAGATTTCAACTTTGAGATCGATGACGTAAGCATGCAAGGTTAAGGCCTCTTCTACCTAATTCAAGCGGACGTTGATGTCTAAAGATTTGTTATTTTTTAGCCCTTCTCTTGACGTTATTTCTATTATTTTTACTTTGGATTGTTGTGATAGTCGACCTTTCGAGTTTATGATATCTTGGTGATTTTCTTTCTATTGGGCCGTTTGATTGATGTATCTAGTTATCGATTGCTAGAATTAAGTTTTCAACACGTAACCATTGTTTTCCCTAATTCATTTGTAGCAACTACTAATTCAAATTACTAAGAATATCATGACCTAAGTTTACAAAATGAGCTTGCGATTTTGTGTATTCATTTAACCTATTTTTCTCGCTTTACATATTGGCTTTGCATTAAATTTAGAGAACTCATTCTAAGTTGTCCAAAAGCTAATAATCTAATTCAAGGGCTTGTTTGAATTAGTTATAATTTAAGAAAAAATTTGGGTAATTCGAGCTTATCATTACCTAGGGTTAGAAATCCCAATTAAATAATAGGAATATGCTTAGGGGCTTAAGAATTATGAATCTAGACTCAACCGAACCGAGAATTGGGTGTTTATTCTCATTGATCTTTTCTATTTAAATTATTTCTCACATTCTTAATTAGCTTTTCGATTTAATTTTTATTAGCAACTCAACTCTCAAAACCCCAATCTCTCGTTAACATTCAATTACTTAATTTACTCTCCGTTCTCTGTGGGTTTGGCCCTTACTCGGGTACTAAATTTTTATTTAAATTTGAGTAAGGAATTTTATTATTTTGGTGCTTAGCAGCAACCCATCACCGCCTGAATTGGCGAGCTTATGATCACCTCATGCTAACTGATAGCCATATGGCACGATGACTTGAAGCCCTGATCCTAAAGGCCAAGTCATATTGTTGTTAGGTGACATAAAAGGTTGACACTGAGATGCAGACCTAAAAACCTAAATGAAGGAACAATCAACTCTTTATTGATCTGATGACTTAAAGGCTATGTCATCTAGTAGAAGACCTGAAGACTAGGTTAGTTTTTTTTTCTTTTTTTTAATCAAAGAACTAACTAGGCCGCAACGTCGTTTTTAGTTATCCACCTTACCTAGCTAGTGGGGGTTTGGAATCCCCCTACCATTTTTATTAATATTTCAAAAAATGATACAACCCTAGAGGGGGCATAAAATCTGACCTCTAATTGAATATATAATAAATGAAAGCAGTAAATATACGGAAATACTGCCTCTCTAACACTAAATTAAGTAATAGCAAGAAATAAAACTAAAGCTGGAGCAACTGTACACATGACTCAAAAAATAAAGAACAACGCAAAAGCTAGATACCTCTGATAGAAGTAAAATCATGACGGTCCATCTGTAGTAGTCCACAAGCTGCTGAACGCAGATCATGAATCCTATACTCTGATAACACTGTCTGGTCCATCCATCAGAAGCAAGAGCATCAGCAACCTGGTTGCCTTCATGGAAAATGTACGAGAGTCTGTCTCTGTCAAAAGACAGCTACTACCGAGTGCGCTGAATGATTATCAGAAGATACCAAAGACCAGCTCCGTGAAGAATGAGATGGATAGTGACAGTAGAATCAACCTCCACCCATAATTCTGATATACTAAGTGACTCGGCCAGTGATATACCATCGAGGATAGCGTGGAGCTTTGCCTAAAAAATAATACAATCCTGTAATCAGTAGAAAAGGCATGAACACAACGCCTCATAGAGTCCCTAATAATACCACCTCCACTAGCTCTCCCATCAACAACACATCCATCTGTGTTCACCTTATGGGATCCCACAGATGGCCTATGCCAAAAGACTAAAAAGGAGAAGAAGGAGAGGGAGAGAAAAAACAGAAATGCCAAACCTGGAAGCCAAATCAGTGTTCCCTCTCTAGTGCGTATAGTAAAAAACTCTGCCAATGTGAAGGAAAGAAATAGCCTGATGCATCCGCTTGATAATCCTCCTAGCATCAATAGCTATGCCTCTGTATTTCGCATCATTCCATGTTCTCCACAAGAACCAGAACATAAAAAACGGGACAATGATGAGAATACGCCCCCGTCTGACTACGTAACCAGAAAACCACCGTCACTGGAAACAATGCTGAATACCTTCAGATACAAGATGAAGAACCTGGAAGATAGAGGAGAAGTGCTGCCATACTCTATCAACCGTTAGGCTTCCAATGAAAACATGCTCCAGCGTTTCCTCCTCAGAGTAACACTCTATTAACTATTAGGCTGCTAGTGAAAATATGCTCTAGCGTCTCTTCCTCAAAGCAACACTGACAACGTGAAGGCATCTACACATGAATCCACTGCCTGATCACGTAATCCACTGGAATAAGACTCTGCTATAGACGTCAGTAGAAGAAAGACACCGTCATAGGAACAATATGACCTCAGAAATCACTAAGAGCTAATAGTCCAGTACAAGGCTATCTCACTAGATGCCAAGCAAACCTAGCAGTGAAGCTGCCGTCAGAAGTGGGCTGCCACAATATTTGATCCAAGCTCATAGTATCTAAGGGCACCCCAACAATACATAAATCCATTTGCAAAGTCACTATCCCTATGAGCCTGCCCAAATCCCAACTAGTATCATAAAAAAACTCACAAATGGCTATAGAATGAGTATGAGAGGGCAACTACAATGCAAGTGAAGTGTCCCCTATCCAGCAGTCATGCCAAAAAAATATCTAACGCTTACCCAACTGCTAAAAAATCTAAGGCTCAGCTTGAGAACATGCAGCTAGAAGTCTACTCCAAATATAAGAGGCTAAATAAAATGGCTAAATCTGTGATGGATAATGTCCCCTGCAATATTTTCTCAGTAAAAACTGAGCTCAAAGAGAATCTTGGGATCGAAACCTTCACCAGAGCTTTAAGGAGATCAATATCTTGTAATCTCCTAAAGCCCAGTCCCTGTTCCTCAGGAGGTCGACACAACTTTTTCCACCGTTTCCAATGTATATGGTGGCTCTGATCCTATGAGTCCCACAAAAATCTAGCAAAACAGCTCTCCAACCACTTAACACAGCCTTAGGAGGCTGTAGAATCTGAAATAAGTGAAGTGGCATAGAATATAAAACAGATTGAAGGAGAGTAATCCTGGCACCTGGAGATAATAGTGTGCTCGCCATTCTAGAAATCCTAATGCGGACCTTCTGCATCAAGTCATTAAACAAGAAGATCCATTTGGTGCACTTATATAAAAGGACACCAAGGTAGGTGCTAGAGATCAAACCATACCTAAATCCAGTCCACTGCTCATACCGATGAATCTATACCGGAGAAGCCTGCCTTAGCAGAATCAATGCACTCTTGTCCCTATTCACCAACTAGCCAGAGACACCCTCATAGTGTACAATACACCCTATAAGATGTTCAATACTCATTTTCTGGCCATTGACGAATATAATAATGTCATCAGCGAAGGCAAGATGTGAAACCATATCAGGACGCCTATGGCTATACTGCATAATACTTTACTACTGAAACTAATGGTTGATCAGGCGTAAGCTGCAATAACAAATAAGGCGGGGAAGATGGGATCACCCTAATAAAGCCCCCTCGAGGATGGGAAAAAGCCATCCAACTGGCCATTGATTAGAACAGAGAACCTGCAGTCAGAGATACACAGCCTGATCCTATTAATCCAAAGTTGATTAAAACCAAACTGCTCCATGACTGAGATCAAGAACCCTCAATCTATCATGTCATAGGCCTTAGCTATATCCAACTTGGGAATAACGTTGCCTAGCTCGTATATCAAGCGTGAGGACCATCTCTTGGGCTAGGAGCATGTTATCCCCAATAAGGCATCTCTGAATAAATCCACTCTACTGAGGAGAAATAATACATGTGAGATGCTCAATAAGTCTTGTGTCTAACAGCTTCGTGACAATCTTGTCGAACACAGTGCACAAACTGATAGGTCGAAACTCTATCTAACTATATGCACCCTCTCTTTTGGGAAGAAGAACAATAAATGTAGCATCAAAACACCTAGGGAGGTGCCCACTATCAAAAAAAAAAATCAACAATAGCCTGATAGACATCCTCAAAAATAGTATCCCAATACTGCTAGTAAAACAAGGAGGTAAATCCATCTGGCCGGGCAACACTGTCGCCATCAATACTAAAGACTGCCTCTCTGACCTCATCAATAGAAGGATTATAGTTCAGCTGGATATTATACTCTACAATGACTAAAGAAGAGATAACACCAGGCTGAAATCTCTGCATAGGTTCACCAAGTGAGGTCAAAGGAGCCTGAAAAAAATCAACTACAGAGCTTTGAATGGCTTGCTGATTAGACAAGATAGAGTCATCCTGAGCCCTGATGTAATGAATACCAGATCGAAGGTGTCGCCCCTGAACTATCGAGTGGAAATATCTAGTATTATGGTCACCCTTAGCTAACCATCTAGCCCCAGATTTTTTCCTGCTAGAAACCCTCCTCGATAGCTAGAGTACAGTTTAGAGCAGCCTGAACCCTGTGCAAATGCTCATGGTAGGACTGTGTGGGGGAGTCAAAAGCCGTCTCAGCGTGATCAATTAACAACTCAGCCTCCCTGACCCACTGAAAAATATCTCCAAAAACATGCCTATTCCACCAACCCAGTCTCTATTTTAGTCTAAAAAATTTCTCCCACAAAGAAGCTATACCTGTAAGATGGGTAGGTAATTACCACTTTTGAGAGACAAACAACTGAAAATCATGATGCCTAGTCCAAACATCAAAAATCTAAAAGGCTGTGTCCTAGACTGACTAGCCAATAACCACTAAATAAGCAATGGTGCAGAATTAGAACAATGCCTGTTCAAGTGCCTAATAGAGAACTGAGAAAAGAAAGATGCAGTGTTTGGATTCAACAAAACCCTATCCAGACGTTTATGCGACTCGATATTTGACCAAGTAAAAGGCTCACCAACAAAACCAGCATCAGACATACCACAGTCCAACATTATATCACAGAAATCAAACATATCTCTGTCTCTCATGCAAAATCCTGTCTGCTCGCCATCATAAGCAATAACATTAAATTCTACCCCAACAAGCCAAGGACCATCCATACAAATAGATATATCATGCAAAACATCCTACCAAACCCACTTCTCAACATAATTACATGAAGCATACACATGTGCGAGATAAAAGGTCCTGGCTAGTCTAGGATCCTAAACTTTAATGTGAAGAAATTGGGGATGAGATAACAATAGTATCAACAACAATCCACACTTTCCAAAAACACCATATCCTATCCGTTTGATTCTGAACCCGCCAACCGAAAGCAAAGAATCGATGAATAAATGTAAAATCATGATGCAATATCATAGGCTCAATAACAACCAAAAAACAAACACCATGCATCTGGATGAGTTTTTTAAAACGCCTCTGAGCAACCGTAATATGAATACCCGTAACATTCTTTATCATCATACTCAACATAAAGAACGAAGGGTGAAGAAGCCACCAACCTAGACCAAAGTGTCATATAAGTGGAAGCCACCTGAACCTTGGGCTTCACCTGCTTCTTCTTCTTCTTCTTCTTCTTCTTCTTCTTCTTCTTCTGCTTCTTCGATGCAATAGGCTCAAAAGGCGTCTAGCTCGGCTCCAAACTAGGTAAATCACCCTCAGAACCACACTGTACGGGCTGATCTGATAAAAAGATCAATGTGTCATTCAACAGAAGGAACTGACACCTCAGTATTCTCCTAGCAAATAGGAGGTGAGCTAGGAGATAGAGAAGCAGGAATAGGAGAAAGAAGATCGCTCAAAGTAGAAAGTAGAGACTGCAAATCACGACAAGCAGCAGCAACATGACCAATATCCTGACTATGACTCTCAATGGATATCAGATGAATAGCTAAAGAATCAAAGCCAATAGAACTCAACTAATCATCTGACTCAGAAGTAGTGGCAGAAGCCACCATACCCTCTATAAAAAAAAATCACGAGAGTAACTTGGAGACATTCTTAAACCATGATCAGGCAATGAGGGAAAGCATTAGCTATCGGAGAAAAAACCTGGGTCATAGTAGGAGATGTAATAAAAACTACATCAGACTGAGAGACAGATACAGTAGGCAGAGTCTGAACAACTGAAGAAACAACAGGAGTCACTATAATAGAAGTAGCTGAAGAGACCGACATTGAAACAGGAGGAGTGACAGCAATACTAGGGGGTAAAGAGCCCAAGAGCACATAATTGGTTTTGTATGAAATATGACTTTGGAGGAAGATCTAGAAACAAGGACTTACTAACGAACCGGCTCTGGCATAACTCCCTTTCTCTTCTCCTGCTGAGAACAAGGAGGCACAGTAGGTGGGGCCTGTACATAACTAGTCATAGGAATAGAGCTAACTAGTCCAGACGATAGAGGACACCAGATGAAGGAGGTGGCGGAGGAGGAGGAATAACTACTCTACACTGGTCAGAAGAGTGACCTATTCGTCTATAAGATGAACAGAACACTGGCAACTTCTCAGAAACAATCTTTTGCCAGAAACTACGATTGGGCCCTTTATCAACCAAAATCCGATCAGGGAGCTTATGCTCCAGATATGGCCTCAACACAAACCCTAGCTTCACTAGGTCTCAACAAATCAAATGTGGCCTCATCAATATGTAAAGGCTAACCCACAATCTTTGCCAAGGAATATAACACGTCATTAGCCTGCCAATGCACAGGCAATAAAGGAAAAAAAATCCAGATAGGAGCAATAGGCGTTTTCTTAGTTGGATGGAAATCCATCATCCATTTCAACACTTTCATCTCACAACCAGCAATAAACCAACGGGGGCGAGAAAACAAACGTGTATAGTTAACTTTATGTGCAAGATGAATCAAGACATGCATATGGTCAATCACACCTATATTATGTGTACCAACAAAGCCAAACTGATCTAAAATAGATCTAACAACAATTATAGTAGGTTTTCGACGAGGGAACTTACCCTACTATGGTGTATCTTAATGGAGCAACAAGAATAGACTCCTTTTCTGGCAAGATGGTAAGTGCAAGTTCTCCATGATACATGTGAAGTGATCTCGAGGTGATACTAGAAGGTGAAGAAGTCTCAAACAGTGAGTCAAATAACTTCTTCTTAGCCAGCTCTTCGGCAGACAAAATCAGCTTATTTACAACTGCTAAAGAAAATGTTCGGCCAATAGGAATACCACGTTGTGTCTCTTGGGGATAGGGCGGGGCATGAGAAGAGGCTGCAGTACCGAAAAAAGGCAAAGACTGCGATGCGTGGCTCTCTGTCGTGGACTAGGTGAATCTTACTCGGATTGACCTTCTGAGCAACTTTGTCAATTGGAGCTGTGGCCAATTTGGCTGGGAAATGGGTCAATTGGCACTCCAACCATGACTTAGGCCTTAAAATTTGGGCTTTCTGATTGCTTGCATTTTGTACTTGCCGACCCTTAGAAAATTGTTCTCCATGATGAGATGAATCTATTTGAGGCATGAATTGAGAAGTTTGAGCTTGATAAGGTCTAATCTCTATTTTATGAAGGGTTAATTTCACAAATCGTCACCAACTGTTGAGTTTAGTCTCAATTTCGTCTCCAACCTTTGTTTTCACACCCCACAGCCCCCAACCTTTGAAAAATACACACAAATCGTCCCTATTTCTACTGTTTAACAAAATTTTTAACAAAATGATGATTATGCCCCCCTTAAACATTAATTTTTTTAAAAAGGTTTAAAAATAATAAAAAACCAAAAAACCAACCCACCTCATCCCCACCCACCCCAACCCCACGTCCTCCTCCCCTTCGGCGGCAATGCCAGCTACCGGCCACCGGAATGTTCCATTCCGGAGGCCAAAAAGGGAGGCATAATCCCCCCATTTTGCTACTGGGAATGGCAACAAAATGGAGGGGATTCACCCCCCATCTGTGCTGCCAGAAATAGCAGCTATTTCACTGCCATTTCCGGCAGATGTAACTCAGAAATGGAGGGTGAATCCCCTTCCATTTCGCTGCCATAAAACGGCAAAAAAGCTACCGTTTTTTGGCAACACAAATGGGGGATATATAACCCCATTTCTAAGTTAAATGCTGCCGGAAATGGTAGCGATTTCGCTGCCATTTCTGGTAGCGAAATGGGGGGAGTCACCCCCCATTTCTGAGTTAAATGCTGCCGGAAATGGTAGCAATTTCGCTGCCATTTCTCGCAGCACAAATTGGGGAGAGTCACCCCTATTTTTGAGTAAAAGGAAGCTGAAAATGGCAACTATTTCGCTGCCATTTCCAGCAGCATTTGTGCCGCCAAAATAGCAGCACAGATGGGGGTGAATCCCCCTTTTGGCTGGCGGAATGAACCATTCCGGTGACCAGTAGCCGGCCTTGCGGCCGTAGAGGAGGGGGACATGGGGTTGGGTAGGGGTAGGGATGGGGTGGGTTGGTTTTTTGGTTTTTTATTATTTTTAAGCCTTTTAAAAAAAATTTAAAATGTTTTAGGAGGTATAATTGTCATTTTGTTAAAAATTTTGCCAAACAATAGAAATAGGGACGATTTGTGTGTAGTTTTCAAAGGTTGGGGGCTGTGGGTGTGAAAACAAAGGTTGGGGATGAAATCAAGACTAAACTCAAAGGTTGGGGATGATTTGTGAAATTAACCCTTTTATGAATTAGATTAGGTTTTCGAATTGGGGCTTCCACATCCACGAAATTCTGTGATCACGGATCATTTGGAGATTGTTCCTTGACCTTAAAGGAGCCTGCATGTGGCTTGAATTGCATTGAAAGTGTACGGATAGCTTCATTCATATTTTGTGAAACTTTATCAAAGTTTTGAAGTGATAAACAAAAATCCATGAATACTCATCAAATTTTGTTGAATTGGCTTGTTGCATGGATGGAAGAGGTAGGGGTGACCATGGAGGTGGCCAGAATTGGATAAAAAACAACAGAATTGATAGATCAAGGTTTTGGGTGAAAAAACCCTAATTTGTGAATTTGGGTTTTCTGGGCTGTTTTGGCTGGAATTTTCAGCACCGGCAGTGTGGTTGTGGTCGGTGGATGGTGGAAGAGCATGGTGATGGGTTCGCTCCAGAGGTTGGGGTCGGGTGGGCGCAGATTGATGTTGAAAGTTTCAACATCCTTTGTTTCTCTCATATTTCTAGAGAGAGATCATGTCCAGTGTGATAAGACTAGGCCCTAGGCCTAGGCCCTAAAGGTTGCATCAAATTGTTATAGGCTTGAATTTCAATCGCTGGTCTACAATCTTAAAGACTCTAACTACCTATAGTATTAATGTATCTTGCTATAGATCAGATAACCCAAAGGTCAAGCTAACAAGAAGTAAACCTAAATGCAATGACCTGATGGTCAAATCAATTCATTACTGACTTAGAGATGCAAAGATGGTACCATCTAATGGAAAATCTGGTAAATTTGTCATAGAACTATTGGTGAAACCAACCAATGACCTAAAACTCGAAATGTTCATGTTGTGGCAATGATGTTCCATGTGAATAAAGGCCGCGACATGAGGACACTACAATGTTGAGCCCCAGAATGTTCCTAAGTGCTAACAGATTGAATCAAGTGTTTCACAACATTGCTAAAGCTTGAAAGTGATCTTGTTATAGACAAGATGGCCTGAAGGTCAATTCATCACCTTAAAGTAATTCAAACCTCACTTCCCTAACAAGGCTGAACAATGTATATATCTAGATGAGGTCCGTTGCACGTTGCCCAATTCACTTCACCAAGAGTTGAGAATATGTTTCAAAATGCAAGGTCTAAACCCGTGGTACCCTCGAATCCAGACTCGAGGGACATTTGTTGTACCCTAGAATATGGGTCAAAGCTATAGATAATCAAGTCAAAGTTTAATGAGTTGACCAATCGAAGTTCACGAAAGATTCAGGACCTAAATGAACTAAAACTAATTATAGATGGCAATTTCTACCTTAACAAGAGATATCGATAAAACAACACATGAACATGAATTGGTGGTACCAACTGGCAATTTTTAAATCTTACCCACTAAGACAATTGGAAGGCACCCCACATGAATTGTCTTCTTCCTTAGCTTGCACTAGATTTTCTTAAAGAAAGGAATTCACCTTCAAAGACTCTTTCTCTTCTTTCTTTGGTTTTTTCGAGTAGTTCACTTTCCCTCTTCTTCTCCCCTACTCATATGAGTGAAATTGGACAAAGAGCAAAGGGTAGAATATTTTGTACACTGTGGAAATGATGATACTCCAGGCAAAGGATTTGATCCACTTGAATGTTCCTAAAAAATCCAACCCAAACACAGTCCTATTTTATCATTTATCAACTTCTTCCTGTCCATCTTAATTGTTGGATCAAAAATCAAATTTTGATATCAACACTATTATTGTAAAGTCCCCAAAATACTTCTGAGCTATTATAAATAATAGTAAGCTTCTGAAACCTAACGCTCTGTGTATGTAATAAAATTTTGTTTATTATGATACTTTTAACGAGATGCAATTTATTCCCAAAGAAAAATGCTTGTACCACTATAGTGCCTATAGGAATTATGAGCTTTAAGCAAAAATTTATAGTAAAGGGACACCTTTAGAGTTACCACAATAAAATGGTTGCTCTCTTTGCTCTCTTTGCCTTGAAGGCTAACCAAATACCCCTGACAGTCCATCTTTGCTAAAAGCTTCTTCGCTTGAAGGGCCGAGACAAGGCGGGGTAGTGCCTTGATCTTGGGCCCATAAAACTTAAACTCTTCATTTCCCTTCTTCCGAAAAAACTACTTCCTTTTCGTGACAAATTATGGTAGCCCGATTAGCGTTTAACCAGTCCATTCCCAAAATTATGTTGAGATCTTTCATATTTATCACGTTTAAGTTAGGCTTAATTATCATGTCGTCAAAGTCTATCTGTACTGCCCTAGCTATCTCATGTGTATCAATCAGTCTACCTGATGGCATAGTAACCTCAAGTACACTACCAATTCTTTCCCTACCAAGTTTAATCTAGCTAGGCATGCAACATATATAAACAAATACTTAGCACCCGAGTCAATCAAGACACATATACGGGAATGCCAGAGACAGATAGAATATCTGTTATCACATCTGGGTCCTCTATGGCATCCTCGTGGGTCATGGTAAAGATCCTGGCCTTCTCCTTCTTTACCTGATTTGTGCCCTTGCTTGGCCCACCATTCGTACACTCATAGGCAAAGTGGCCCACTCACCACAACAGTAGCAGATATTTTGTCCCTTTCTGCACTCCCCAAGGTGGTGCTTCTTGCATTTCTGGCATTAAGGGGATGCAATACTTTTCTAGCTGCTACTAGGCCTAGTGTTTGGCCTCTTATATTGTCCCTGTCTGTGGTTCTTATTCTTGCTCTGGTCGGACCACTTCCTCTTCCAGTGATCCTTTTGAGCAGACTGGCCCCCAACTTTCATACCTGAGTAGGTGACCATCTGAGCCTTTTTCACTACCTCACCATAGGTAGGGAGATCGAAGACACTGATGATTTGACAGATCTTAGGTCGCTGCCTTCTTTTGAAGTGTTGGGCCTTTATATGCTCAGTGCTCACCAGGTGCGGGGCAAAGCAGGACAGCTCTTCAAATTTCCTCTCATAAGCTGTGATGTCCTTGTCCCGCTGCATCAATTGCAGAAACTCCACCTTCTTGTGATCATAGAGGGCCTGGGTGTACTTGTCCATTATCCCAGTTTTGAACTGAGCCCAACTCATATTCCTCAGTCCTGGTACGGGATGCTGACTCCCACCAATGTCTAGCCCCACTGACCAGCTCGAATTCTTCACACAAAACCTTCTGATCCTTGGAGGACGAGATGTGGTAGAAAATTTTCTCCATTGTACGGATCTACTCATCTACAAAGGCACATTTCCTTGAGTTCAATCTCATATGGTAATCCTTTAGGATTTGGAATGTTTCTTCTAAGTGTGTAATGTGATCAATTGCTTTTAAACTTTTGACCAGGATATCGTCCGCGTAGACCTCCATAGTCTTTTCAATCTATTTTTGTACATTTTGTTGGCAGCCCTTGGTATGTCGCTCTAGCATTCTTTGGGTCGAAGGGCATCACCTTATAACAAAACATACCTTATTTTATGATGAAAATAGTGTGCTCCTGATGTGGTTTGTAGAGTGAAATTTGATTATACCTAGAATATGCATCCATAAATTTAAGGAGCTCAAGTTCTATTGTTGCTTCAACTAACTGATCTACTCGAGATACAAGGACATAATCTTTGGGACAATATTAAGATTGATAAAATCTACACACGTTCACCAATACTATTGCTTTTCTTTACAAAGTACAGGATTGGCGACCCAAGTAGAATAATTAGAAACTGCAATAAAATGATTCTCATTTAGCTTATCGACTTCTTTTTGCAGGGCTTTGTACCAATTTGGACTCAGTGGCCTTATTTTCTACATTTTTGAATGAATATTTAGGTCAACATTAAGCTTACAGCAAGCTTTGTGGGGATCAATTCTTTGCTTATTCCTATGACTCCAAGTAGAAGACATCTTTGTTTCTCTCTCAAATAGCTCTTAAGTTGATCATTCTCTTATAGCTGGAGCTGGGATCCCACCTTGATGACTTCCTCTTGTTCTAGAGGGTCAAGAGGTATCCGGTTTCTAAAGTGTGTGTCGCAATGGGTAATTGGTGAGCACTTCTACTTGGTGTTGTAAGTCTATTTCAATGTTGTGCATGTGACAACATTCAGGTCGATATCACTAGTGCACATGCCAACTTTTCCATCATGTAATTCCTCGATCAAGATATATTCCATCTGAATGTTATATTGTGTTCTCACCAAGATAGAGCTCACCACCGCTTCTGATATGGCAAGGTACAAGTTTAGAATGCTACTTGTAATTCCTTGATCCAATTTGATATCATGCTGCTCTGTAACACGTCAAAGAAGGGTATGCACTTATCTGTGGATATGACATTGAAGCGACTGTGTAGTGCTACCCTCCTAGTTAGACTCTGCATCTCCTTTCCTAGCTAACAATTTTATATTGATAAGGGCTTGACTCTTGTCAGTATTTGCCTCAGCGCCTCTCTAATCCTCACCATATAGCCCAAGAACTTTCCAAATCTGATCACAAATGAACATTTCTATGGATTTAGTTTCATTTTGTAAGCCATCAGTATGTCAAACATTTCTTGAATGTGAATGACATGATCCTCTAATTCGGTGCTTTTCACCAACATATCGTCAAAATAGACCTCCATGATCTACCCAATCTGTTTGGTAAACATCTTGTTCACTAGCTTTTAATACATTGCCTGGGCATTCTTTAACCTGAATGGCATCAAATTGTAGCAATATAAGCCATGGTTAGTAACAAAGAATGGACATACTTGATGTCATTCGTGCATTAGAATCTGATTGTAACCTAAAGAGGTATCCATAAAACTTAAAAGTTTATGTCTGGAGGTGGCATCTACCATTTAATCTACCTGTGGTAGAGCAAAACTATCCTTCAGACAGGCCTTGTTGATTTTTGTAAAGTCAATACTTAAACACCAAGTCCTATTATTATTTTTAACTAGAACTGGATTGGCGACCTAAATAGGAAATTTTGCTTCTCGGATAAATCTGTTTCCAAGGTGTTTCACTACTTCTTTTACTAATGCCTCATATCATTCTCCGGTTAAAGATCTTCTTTTCTGCCTTTTTGGTTTTATTGTTAGATCCCGATTAAGTTTATGACATGCCAAATCCAATGGTATTCGCTCTATATCCTTTTGTGACCATGCAAAGATATCTAAATTGTTTGTCAAGAAAGAAATGAGTTACGACCTTGTCAGTTCTTTTAGATGTACACCTACCTGATGAAGCCTTGAAGTGTTCCCTGCATGGTTTGAGATGTTGCTCTCCCAAACCCATTCTTAAGTAAGCCCTTCAGAAGATTATTTTCACTGAGCTTCCATTATCCACCAATGTTGATGGTCCCAACCCCAGATGCTGGAATTGTTATGACTAGCTTATCGTCGTGTAGATAGATGACATTTTCAGCATCCACTTCAGTAAAACTAAATGACTCTCTTGCAACCTCTTCCAGGGTCATCTTGATATGGAACTACAAGTTAAAAAAGTTAGGAAAGTACCAAACTTACTCTGTGGTTGATCAAGACAGGAGATGTATCTTAGACTACGGTTACAGGATGAAGAGATGGTGGCACTGGACAATTACCGATTCGGCAGCAGTATGCTAAATAGGGCACGACCAAGGATAGGGCTAAGTAGCACGACTAGAGGACATAATAGGAGGGGCCGAACTGGCAGCTATTTAATCAGGGTTGTACAGACACGCTGTTCAGAACAAGTCGATTAAGGCCAAAGCAAGGTGTGTATCCCTCACAAAAGGCTATTGATAGTGAAAGACAGCCATTATGAAAAAACTAGAAGTGTGTTGTACTTTCAAGTATAGTTGTAGTATTTATATCTAAACACATTGTATGAAATTCGTTAATCATCCTGGGATTTGCCTATAAATAAGGGGCTTGGAGTGCCAAAATGGGGAGGCTTTTGAGCAAAAAAACAGAATTTAGGGAGAGAATTTTTGCTTGATTATTATTAAATTACCTCTGAACAAGTCTCCTAATCATAACTCTAATCTCACGTCCATATCAAACCCCGCTCTAATACGCAACTCTAATTAATCCTTACCCCAACCTCACACGAAACCGGCTAACTTGGGTCTATATCAAAACCCAACGTCAACACTAGGATTAGATGGAATTGATAAAAAAATAATTCTCTAAAATATTAATTGTAGCGACCGAAAATTTTTCTACTTAAAAATTTTTATTTTAATCCACGTGTCGCTATGACATGCCCAAATAGATTTGAATAGGCATACTTCAATGACGCGCCCGTTTAAGCCAAATAAATGATAATACCATAACGGAAAAATTGTAATCTAACAACGAAACTAAATTCGACTCCAACAATTCAAAAGTTAGCAAATTAATTCATAACAAACTAATTCCAATGAACGAATCAAAATTTATACATTCCAATCGAGCCAGCAAGATTACACAATAAGATTTTCAACTTTCAATAATTTCTATTAAGTCAAAACTTCCTAAAAAACCTACACTTTAGTCCCAATTCTTTTCCTTTTACACTAAAAATGCCCCAACTAACTCATTTTCACCTTTGAGCCAAGACAAGAGAAAAATTAGGTTACTCTTCCCCCTCAACTCTCTCTATCTTCTCCTTCTTATTCTTCAACAAACTAGCACTCATTTTTCTTTTTTTTTTCTTGCAATAAATCAAACACAATGCAATTAACACTACTACAAAAAAGCCCAATAGGCGTCGGTTGTACACATAAATAGGCGTCAGTTATTGGGCGACGCCTAAATGTCACCATAGGCGTCGGTTGTTTAACAAAAACCGACGCCTAAAGTCAATTTTAATTAAAAAAATAAACAATAGGTGTCGGTTGTAGTGTTACAACCGACGCCTATTCCATACAATAGGCTTGGTTGTAACACTACAACCGACGCCTCTAGTATTTTAAATTTTTTTATTATTTTTTATTTTTTTTATAATAGAAATGAAGGATACACGAATAATAACTACTTCAGCCTTCCAAGAAATAACTATTTCAGACTTTTTTGAGATGAAGTTTGCGTGAAGTCTCAAATGCACATGAGACTTCAACACTTATGTTTCATACAAGTATATAAAGACTTTAACACCTATGTTTCATACAAGTATATATTAGAAAACTACTTCAAGTACTTCAACACCTATGATAGAAACTTTGTCGTGCTAAGCCTGAAGCATGAACAACTAATTCTGGAATGCGTTCTCGGTCAAAATTGGCAAGTTTCTCCTCCAAATGATAATCTTCAAGGAAGATGGGCCCTGTAGAAAATTTGAAGTAGCAGAATTATCAATTATTAGCTCTCTATGAATGAATATATATTTTCAGATAAGATCAGGAAGTTCCATTTGTTGAAGTTATTCAAAAGACTATGAAGTTCATAATTTCTCTTTGGAGCTCCTCATGAAGTAATAAATCCACCCCGGGGGGGGGGGGAGACAAAACAGCCAATTGCAAATGTCAGAACTATATTCACTATAATCAAGAAAAGTCATATAATGAAATACCTCTTGATCTAAGAGTAAGTGAAGAGTTGTTGTTCCAAACCAAAGGACCAGAATTTGTAGTGAAGAATGGGGAATTGTAGGCACTTGACGGATGAAACTGGATCAAAATGCAAAAATAAATCAACTAAAGGTTACTCCTTTTCAAGAATAGTTTTACAAAGCTGACATCGCTGTGTAGCCCCATTACAAAGATAAACAGTATTATCGTATTGGCAATAATTTATGATTCACATATATACCTAACTAATGCTTAAAATTTAGGTATAAATATAAAATACAGCGTGTAACTTTGAAACAATCAACTTACCTACAAGTGCTTTTTTAGTTTTCTTCTCTACCATAGTCTATAAGACCAACAAACTATCTACTTTTATTAACTTGAGATGTGAGATCAAACAATCTCTTAGAATCTGGGATTAATCGTCGATTGATTCATAAAAGAAATTAACACTGAATAACTCACAAAAAATGGAAGAATGATCCAAAAGGTTTTATTTTTTCAATTCAAAACAGCCCCCTCTTCTCAGAGAGTTAGTTTGCAAGAGAACCTTTTTTAGTGCAATATTTATAGGTTAAATTACTCAATTTTAACTTACTTAATTCATTAACACTGAATAACTCATAAAGAGGGGAGAATGATCCAAAAAGTTTCATTTTTTCAATTCAAAACAACCCCCTCTTCCCAGAGTTTGCAAGAGAAGTTCGTTTAGTGTAGTACTTACAGGTTAAATTACTCAATTTTAACTTATTTAACTGGCATAAACAAATAAGGGGCAATCAACAGTTAAGGGGATTTGATTTAAAGAAACATAATCAAGTTCAAGTACAATAAAATCGGGCTTTATCAACAAAATAGTAGTGGAAATTCTTTTAATAGTCACGAACAATTTATTGACCACTCAAGAATAAGTATGGTATAAAACAAAAAAGAACAATACAAGGCCTCTCTGACTCCTAATTTCCTAATACACCAAATGGACATAAATCACTAAGTGGAAGTTTGAAACCGAGCCAAATCAGAAAAGAACACGACATATTTGAGGATCATGTCATAACTCCAACTTTGAATCCCACACAATATCAATGTGCCATAAAATTCCAAGTTTTTACATCAATAGATAGTCAAGCTGACTAATCAAGAAATTAAATTAAACGAACAATTTATCAAGTACTGGGTCATACATAAATCCAAATCACAGTAACAGAACTTCTTTGCATTGACATTGACTATCCAAATATGAAATATCCAATTTCTACAATTCAGAAATTAAGTAAATAAATTAACGAACAAAACAACTAAGAAGATACTAACATTTAACTTCTAGAAAATCAAGTTGCAAAACATAGATTAGCAACAATTGCAAACCTGGAAAGTATTCTTCAGTGGTTCATCAACTGCAATGTAAATCAGCAACAAGTCATTGCTTCACAGATCCAGAAATCCAAAAAGACTCAAGAAGAGAAAGACAAAAATAGTTCTTAAAAAGCTGACCTTTTTCCATCATAATCTCAAACAGCTTGATCATCTCTTCAGAAATGAACACCATTTTCCAGTTCTTCTCTCAAAGTCAAATCTAAAGATTCAGACCCAAATCGAGCATGAAAACGACACCAAAATCGAGCATGAAAATGACACCAAAATCGAGCATGAAAATGACACCAAAATCAAGCACTAAATATTATACAGAATCACACCGAGTCACTAATGATTCAAACATAAATCCATCAAATATTATATGCTGTGAAATGAGAGGAGACAACGCGAGATTGGGAGAGGACGTACCTTCTAAGGATTGGTTAAGAAACCCTAGCAATTCAATTCTGGTGAATGAGAGCGCCGGATTGTTAGATTTACGCTGGAATCGCCCAATGATTCCTCCAATCTGTGAAGAAATCGGGAGCAAAATGGGGAGTTGGGTTTGCGCATAACACTGGTCAAAGATCTGTCTGATGAAGAGAGAGGGACTGGGGGCGTGTACTGCCAAGCACCAGCTGAGAAAAAACACAGATCTAGATGAAAGAAAAAAAAAAGGATGGAGGCGTCGGTTCCTTAAGGGAACCAACACCTCTTTACTACAATGGGCGTCGGTTGTGGGCTCACAACCGACGCCCAATGTTGAATCATCCTTTGCGCGTCGGTTCTACATGAACACCCGATGCTCCTAGTAGTGTCATTATTTTCAAAATTGCCGCTGCCTGTGTTTTGCGCGTCGTTTTTCCTAATAACCGATGTGTATGTCCGTTTTTTTGTCCAAATCTGTAGTAGTGTAAGAGAATCAAGCTACACATCAAGCAATACATAAATCCAACAAGAACAAGGTACCATTTCTCTCATTACTCTACATGTCATTCATCCTCCTTATGAAGACTCAAACAAGTATCTCACCAAAAAGAAAATATGGATTCTAACTACATATTTCACACATACATCCTTCTGCCATCATTTTTCCTCTACTATTATTATCAAAATATAGACAAAAATGTGATTGAATGAATGAGGCAGGTCGGCCATGGAAGAACCGAGCAAGTTTGGTTTTGGCCCAACCTCAATCCTTTACCAAGTAGAGAAAAATTGGTGTCTATGACTTCCTCTCGCGGCGAGGAACACAAATATGTAAATATTTTGGCCAGAAACCCGCCACCCTCGCCAGAAACCCTCCAAAACCATCCCTTCACTTCACCAAAAACTACCATAATACCTGTAAAAACTTACATAAGATCGGAAGAGCGTCGTTGAGAGCTTTCTATTCCACCAATTTTTGCTTCGAATAGCCGGAGTTTTTGTCAGAAATTTTGGCTCTAAAGATCCAACTATGTTCTACTCCCTCTGCCTCTTGTACATCCTCTATTTTTTCCTCCGGTTATTGACCTAAAGAAATTAGATCTAAATCTTTAACCTTTGGGTCTTTGCATTTTAGTCCCTGAAAGTCTTTAAAATGTGTAAATAAGTCCTTAACTAATGGTTAACTCAAGTCTTGATCCCAAGAATTTTCAAGACATTTAAGTTAACCCTAAAGTTATTATTTAAATCAAAGTTGGTCCCCAAGCATTTTAAATAATTAATTTCGACCCCTAAACTTTCAGGTTTTTGCATAATTGGTCCTTAAGCTTTTAATTGTAATCACATAAGTCCTCAAGCCTTTAATTCAAATTAAATTAACCCTCAAACTATTAAAATAATTATTTTTGAAGTCTTCTAACTTTTATAAATCTATGATTTAGTCCCTAAATATTTAATTAAACCATGAAACTTTAAATTATGAATTCTAACCCTAATTAATTTCCTTTATTGGCTAGACGTAGTGCTTAGATAGTTAAGAAAGTTATTTTTCAAGAAGTTAGAGCTTGACTTGAAACATTACAAGGTAGACTCCTTTACATAAAACATTATTTCTCTTAAACGTGCGCACTATTATTTGATTCATATTATAGTGATGTACATGATTGATGTAAATTTTATGTTATTGCCTATTAAAAGGCATACGTGTTATATTGGACCTATTAAAAGATCTCGCCTATTAAGAGGCATTTTATGATGTTGGCCTATTAAAATGCATATGAATTTCGTGTTTATTAAAAGGCATGTTAGTTTGCTTGATTGTGTATATTATTGTGATATAAGTGTAAATGGTGTGCAGGGTCTACTGAGAATTTAAAATACTCATTTGTTTCAATCTAAACAATTTCAGGTTTCGGAGCAGGTAGTGGAATGACGAACGGTGGCCACAATTAAATTATGTTTTGAAAAATTAATTTCTTGGAAATTGTCTCTTAATCATGGAGAAAACATTTGAGAACTCTACTTATTTTGTTACAATCGTCAAATATTGATATTCGATAGTTATCTTCCGCACTCATTAAAGACTTACTTTATTGAATTTTGTTTTTTTCTGTATTTTATTATTTTAATAAGTTAACAAGAAAAGTCAAAGTAGCGACCAGAATTCTTTTTCAAATTCGGGGCGTTACATTGATAAGCTCTATGATTACGAGGATGTTGAATCAATATTTCTTCAAAACCATTGGTAACATTGAATATTAGCCAAATTGGAAAAATGCAATCTAGTAGATTGTTTTATGCTAGATCCAGCAGTCATTTGAAAATATCATATGAAAAAATAACATTAAAGGTTTGTTCTCTGTGGCTATTTTTTTAGCTTGTTGGTTTGAAAGTAGTTTTACTTGACATGTGTGGTGAAAAAGTGGAAGGAATTTATAAGGAAATGTGTAAATTTATGATTTATGTGTAGTTAGTATTGAATTCAATTGTTGAAAATTTTGGTACTGAAAAAAGAAGTTGCCAAGAACATGCCATAGATGTGTGACAGATCTAATGGGAACCTAAATTTACATTCTGGAACTATATAAAAAAGCTAAAATCGTGATAGGCAATATTTTTGCCTATAATGTGGCTCTTGATATCATGTAAGATACTGAGTATCTTAGGCCATAGTTTGTTAAAGACTATCAACAAAGAAATGATTGGCTACATTAGAAAAAAACCATATAGGTGGAATTGAATTCTTTTGAGAAAAGCAAAGCATTTGGACCTAGTTCAAATACCTATGATCTAATTTTTGTTGGACAGAAGTGGATATTTGTAGAGAAAAGAAACAAGGATAGTGAAATTATGTGATACAAGGCTCGACTTGTAACACAAGGTCTTTCACAGAGATCTGGAATTGAGTATGAGAAGACATATTTTTGTGATAGACGCCATTTTATTTTGATATTTTTTAAGTTTGGCTGTCTCACAGAGACTAGAAATGAGACTTGTTGATGTAATAACTGCTTATCTTTATCGTTCCTCTCTATACTTTTTCTTCTAGTTCATGACAATTTCCACTACTAATTAGGTGAATGTAGGTCTAATTTTTTCAATGGTTAACTATGATTAAATATGATTTTAGTTAATAACAATGAATAAATAACTGTACACTAATTTCATTTAATATTTTTTGAATGGTAATTTCACAAATGGTCCCCATAAAATAACTGTGCACTAATATTTTTTATTATTTTTTAGTTTGTTATTTTTCTTTTAAAATAAAAAATAAAAAAAGGAAAAAGAAAATAATTTCTTTCCACCGTATTGCCTAATTACCCACCCACATTCTAACTCAGTTTAAATGACAAATTCTAATAGTCATTTCCGGTAGTTAAAGAGATGAACAATTTTGCTGTTTATTCCTTCCGCTGTTGTCAGAAATGACATGAAATGTTATCTCCAAAAAAGAAAAATAATGGAGGTACTTATCATTTTCGGTATAATGGTAGAACCGCTAAGTAAGTATGAAAAAAATTATTTTCCCTTTTCTTTTTATTATTTTTATTTTTTTTAATTTTTGTTTTTTATTTAAAAGTAAGGGAAAAAAATATCATAAAAGACCTTACGAGTGATTTTATGAAAGTTTGGATACCTATGGTGTTGAAGAAAAATGTTAGGGACCTAGTTAATAGAAAGTGTAAAAGGCTGGGGACCATTTGTGAAATTAACCCTTTTTGAATGGGAATTTTATTTCATACTCTATTCATCTAGTAAAGATATTCCTCTTTCTCAAAAACAGTAAAGATAGTCCTCTATTCCTTCTGCTTTTGTCTCCAATTGTAGTCCACTTGCTTTATTTAAGTTCTTTATGTTGTAATATACCTCTATCTATTGTTTATTGTAATCAACAAAGGATAATTAGTGAATTAAATGAAAGAGCATATTAAGAAATATATTTTAAATGGCATTTTTCTAGCAACATAATTGAGTTTTCTTAATATATGTAAAAAAATGAAGGGGACTGTCTTTAGGTGACCCATGGTGTTTTTAATAATGCAATTTCATTCAGTTTCAATTAATGAAAATAATATCACATAGGCTTAGTTCGTTTTACTAGAACTTCTTCAATAAGTAGCTTTTGTCGTATTGAATAAAAAAGCTACTGTGAGAAAAATCAATTTAATGTTTGGAAAACTTTTTTGCTAAAATTGATGTACGTTCCAAAAATAGTTTTGAAGTGTTTGGTAAATTTAATGGTTTAATTGTTGTACTGATTTAGATTTACTATCTAACAAGTACATGACTTAAATCTTTATTTATTATTATATGCTATACTTATTTTTTATTTTACGAACAATAATAAAATACGTAATATATTTGTAATATTTTGCAAAGAATTTCAAAATATCGATGATAACTAAAAGTGAAAATTCTTTCGAAATTTCTTTTTGCCAGAAAAAATTATTTGAAATTAACCAATTAATAACAATACACAAAAAAATAAAATAAACATATATAGTGCACAGTCAAAATAAATTATGTTTCCATGAGAAAATTTAAATAAAATAGATTGTTGTACAAGTTGGTTTGTGAGTTTTTTCCCATCTTTATGTAATATATCAAAGGTATTCAAATCAGGATTTCATCAACCTTTGGAAAGAGAACCCATACATTCCGTGGGGCATGATGGAGGAAGAAGTATTGGCTCAACATATCATTAATGGAAACCTCACCGAAGAAGAGAAAAGAAATTTAAATATGTTATTGTGAAGAGGTGGAAAAATAAAAATGCAAGATGGCCAGCTACCATCCGAAAAACAGGGAGAATTCACAAGATGGAGCCTTTGTATTTATCCTGGTTTTTTTGCTTGGTTTTTGCTTGGTATTGCAAATGCTTTGGCTGGAAGCTCAAGGTTGCTCTTGTGGGGAAGCTACCGTCGGCTAGGCCAGTTGATGGAGTATCTTTTTCGCTGGATTGGGATCCATGGCAACTGGTTTCCCCTGCTCTACTGCTTTGCGTCTGTTTGACCGGATGCTTTTGTATCCCTTTGTTTATTCCCTTTTGTTGCCTTGTTTCTTTGTAGATCAGTTTTTTTTTTAAAGTTTTTTCTTTGTATATGGGATGGTATCCCCCAATTGTGGATACCCGTTAATATTTATGAAAGTTGCTGTTTCTTAAAAAAAAAGGTATTCAAAAATTAAATATAAAGTTAAATTTGATAATTTAATTATTATTATTAATTGGAGAAGCTAAAAGTGGAAGCTGAGAACCGCTTCTCAAAATCTGCTGTAGATTGTTATTACTTCTCCAATAATCACTTTTTCTAAAACTCACTAAACACTTTTGTCAATTGTGCTCCTAAAAAAAGTAGAAGTTGGGCATTCAACAGCAATTTCAAAATGAGCATAGTCATTGGTTGCCTTTCTGAACTTAATGCAACAATTGTTTTAAGGCATTTTCAAGAGGTGTCGCCATGGTACCTCTTGGAAATGCTGGCAAATTTTTGCCAAGCTCAATTAGGATCATAGTTTGCGTGAAGTTAAATGTCAGATTAAATAACATTGATGTATAATTACTGAAATTAGACAAACATATTCTACCACTAGTAGCTGGTACATTTATGATGCCATTTACAAACGTGCTTGCGCATTTGACAATTAAAACCCACCAATATGCAGAATAGTTATTTTTTTAATTGACCCATTTAAGAAATATGACTGTGGCTGACATCTTAAAGGACTATTTATTGATGCTAGAAAATTTTCATACAATTAAAATTGTTTTGTATTTATTCATAAACTAGCAAAGTGTTTGACAATTAGACGAGATTATAATTTGAATTATAATATGCCACACGACATTGTTTTATTGGTTTCACTTTTTTCAAAAAGTCAAAAAGTAAAAGTCAAGCAGCAATGGTTTACTTTTTACAAAAACAACCAATAAAATAATGTCACGTCGCAGATTATAATCCAAATTATAGTATCTTGCAGTTGCTAAACACTCTGCAGATTTCCATCCGTGCGTTGCACGGGCAAAGCTCCAAAGGAATTTCATGCGTGAAATAAAACATAATTGTATTTGTCAAGCTTAATATCATAAAGAAACTAAAAAACACAACCTATATAGAATTAATGTTCATTCTACGTTTGCAAGTAGTATGCAAATCAATTCTTTATTTTGACGACATAATTTTAAATTCTTGTTATTGGTCAATCGCCATCTCATTGAGCCAATAATTTTTTATTAAATCTTATTTTTATTTCCTTGAAAGAAAATAAAATCTGATAGCATAATTATATATTAGTTTCACACCCGTGCATTTACAGACATACTATACTTCACACCCATGCGTTTCACGGATATATTATAGTGACAAAGTAAAATACAATGGAATAGCAGAACATAAAATTATGAAATTATACAATCGAACAAAATAAAATTGAAATCCATTAGGTAAATATGAGATATAACTATCTAAAATGTAATACGTAGATAGAATCCTAAAATAAAAATATTAAATTAAATGATTAAAAGGAAAAGTATAATAATAAGGAAAAATATAATAATAATAATAATAATCTTGAAATCTATATTGATATATTATCTATTTTCATGTAATTTAAATCCATTAGGCAAATATAAGATAAAATATATCTAACTAAAGTGTATATATAGATAGAGTCTCAAAATAAAAATATTAAATTAAATGATTAAAAGGAAAAGTATAACAATAAGGAAAAATATAATAATTGAACGAATAATTTTTTTATTAATTCTTATTTTTTATTTTCTTTAAAGACAATAAAACCCGATAACATAATCTATATTAGTTTCATACTTGTGCATTTCACGGACATACTATACTTCACACCCGTGCCTTTTACGGACATATTGTGCTGACGAAATAAAATATAATAAAGTAGGAGAATATAAAATGGTGAAATTATACAGTCGAACAAAGTAAAATTCAAATCCGTTAGGTATATATAAGATATATCTAATTAAAATGTAATATGTAGAAAAACTCACAAAATAAAAATACTAAATTAAATGATTAAAAGGAAAAGTATAATAATAATATTGAAATCAAGATTGGTATATTATCTATTTTTATGTAATTCAAAACCCATTAGGCAAATGTGAGATATATCTAACAAAAATGTAATATGTAGAGTCCCAAAATAAAAAATTAAATTAAATGATTAAAAAAATATAACAATAAAGAAGAGTATAATAATTGAACCAATAATTTTTTTATTGATTCTTATTTTTTATTTCCTTTAAAGACAATAAAACTCGATAGTATAATATATATTAGTTTCACACTTGTGCATTTACGGACTACTATGCTTCACACCCGTGCTTTTTTATGGATATATTATGCTGAGAAAGTAAAATATAATATAGTAGGAGAACATAAAATTGTGAAATTATACAATCAGACAGAGTAAAATTAAAATCCATTAGACAAGTATGAGATATATCTAATCAAAATGTAATATGTAGATAGAGTTTCAAAATAAAAATATTAAATTAATATATAGATAGAGTCCCAAAATAATAATATTAAATTAAATGATTAAAAGGAAAAATATAATAATAAAGAAAAGTATAAAATAATATAATAATGACGTCAGCAAATTGGTTTTTTAAAGAAGCCAGACAATGAGCAAGAAAATTATTTCTAATTGTTCCCGACAATCAATTGAACCAGACAAACTTTGCGTTTATATATATATATATATATATAGATTACTAGAATTTTCACCCGTGCTTGTGAAAGAGTTATACATCAAGAGTAGTTTATATTTGATGTCATAAAAGAATACAAAAACAATGATATTTAAGAATGTAATTTGTACTGTAAAAGGAAGTCTTGTCAAATGGTATCAGAGTATTTCTTATAATAAAAAATTTATCACCTGCATCTAATTCAGATAGAATTTTTACCTTAATGATGCGATCTCCATATCTTGAGATTGTAATTCTGGTGTCACTTCACAATGTAGTCGAATGATAAAAAATCCCTAACAATATACTGGGAACACTGATCTTTAACTTCAACTTATGACCAGAAATTCTAGAGTATTATATTTCATTTAAGAATTCAGATTTGTAAAGACTTTTAGTGGAAGTTGTTATAGAATATGATGAAATAATAGCATGACCATCTCTACGATTCATAGCAATCGGTTAAAATTTATTTAAAATTATATGTCAAGATAGTCGTTAAATACTTTGTGAACCCTAAAATTATTCTTCTACTTTTCCTCTTCAATAAAATGTGTCATTTAGAGTAATCTTTTTCTTATTATTTGAGACTATAATTTAATAATGATAAGGTAATAATATAGTCTTAACAAAGTGACATTCTTGTAATTACGTATAACTATGGTGATATAATTGTTGATAATTAAAGTGGAGAGACATAATCCGTATAAAATTAGAGTTCTTTATCTAATTATTGACATTTAAATATTCTTTATCTATTTGCAAGTAAGGTAAAAATTCAGTGACATGCGATACAATTAATATAGTCATAATTTGTGTTTCTTTTTTCCTTTGTAACAAAAGAAACAAAAAAGTATCTCGGATAATTGATAAAATAAAAGAGATTTATATAATTCACCTTGACAATAAATTTTGATAGCAAAATTCAGGTTGTGAAGACAACCAAGAAGAATAAAAAATAATATAGTTATTTGGATTGAGCTCATACAGAAAAACCTAAAAAAATTCATATGGCACAACCCATTTTATTTGTGTATGTATTTATGCATGATTGCATTGTAGTATTGTAAAAGTAAATAATATCATATTTTATATTGTACTTGTGCCTACCTTAGATGAAAAGCTGAAAATAAAAATAAAAATAAAGTACAACTATCACTAAATACAACAAACGAAGTCTTTTAAAAGACGGGATACTAAGATACATAAAAATATCCTACAACACCAAAAGCAGTAAATACGTACATTAGATTTGTATAACAAAAGTAGTAAATATACATTTTTGATTTAGTATTTGACACGTTAAATTATTATTTTACTAATAATATATTAATAATCACCTGTTTATGTACTTGATTAATGCTTTACTATATTTTATATTTATCTCATCTAATTTATTTAGTGACTGTTTGAAACTATTTATTCAAATTGAATTATAAAAAGAAATTATAAAGAGGTGAAATGAGTTGTATAAATTTAATAAAAGTTTGAAATTTGTGGTTAAAAATGAGCAATTGTCAAATCAGTGGTCAAATCAATGGTAGGTGTGATTATAATTTGTTTTGAAAAAGATGATCAAACACCCTTTTAATATTATTAGCTAACAGTCTAGTAATACGTATCGGTATGTACATATCCGTATTCACGTGATATCCATTTATATAAAAATTTTTATACACATAAGAAAGTACTTTCTCGACATGCCATTTTAACCGAATAAATTTTACATACTACAATTTATTCATTTCGTAATTATAAGCCAAAAATAAAGCCTGATTTTTGTAAGAGTTTTTAAATCTCGAGAAGATAAACTTGAAGATAGCAACACAAAATAATATTCTTCTTCTCAATTGGGCTAATCAATATTAGAGGAAGTTAATTAATATTCAAATAAAAGAGAAAAAATATTCACATTCATGTTTATTCAGCAATCCAACAGGATTGGAGAATGCATTTTGTCAATTCTACTTTTCGTATGAAATTATAATATTAATTAAATTGATTCTTTATTTCTTTCATAAATACAATTTCATTGTTTATAAATTTAGAGACGCTGTAGATAAAATGACTTAAAACGTTGTAAAAAACTAACTTATTAATTACGATAATAGCTTTTAATAATTTATTTTTATAAAAAATAGAGGAAATTTTTATTTTCAATTCTTACAGCTTTTTATTATAAAAATTAAAATAGATTAATTAGGTTTTTTCTGTTGCATGTAGGGAGAAAAATATATGAAGGGAGAAACATTTATAATTGTTAGGAATGAAAGAGTTATCTATGTCATTTTAATTTTGACTATTTTAGTATATTTGAAAAATTAGTGGGATTAATAAAAAAAATAATGTCAATATGATTAGCCGTTAAATATATATATGTGGTTAATAATAATATTCTCTTTGAGTGGAAACACGCGAGAATAGTAATATATAAATAAAAATTATTAACAAATAAAAGAGTTGGCATATGGGTTTAAAACATGTTACTCAACATGTAGGCCACGAGTTTAATTCTTCACTGTTACATTTGTAACAATTTTTTATTCAAAATGACAACCGGTGTTGTATGCCATTATAATCAATTGTGCTAGATAGAGATTTAGGTGGAAAAGATTTTCTAATTGCGCCAGGCAAAATTGCAATTACATCAGACAAATTGTCATTTAATATATATATAGATTATGCCATATAGAGATTTAGGCGGGAAATATTTTCTAATTGCGCCAGACAACATTGTAATTACGCCAGACAAACTTTCATTTAATATATATATATGTATATAGATTATTTGATAAGTTAATTCAATATTTTGAAAAAGCTGCGTAAAAAATATTTTTGAAAATTTTATTTGCAAATATATATATATATATAAAACATATATTTAAAAAAGCCAAAAAAAAAACAAAGGGTAAAAAAATTACGGTTGCGCAAAGAGAGACCAAGAGTGCAGTTTGGACAGATCCAAAAGCGTATATAAGTCAAGGAGGATCATGGAATATGCCCAAAATAATCTCTCCCGCTAACTTATATATCTTCTTTCCATCTGTAGCTGTCTGCACGTTTCTTTTTCTTTGTCATTTACCTGTTTCTTTTTTGCCTCCGAAAAACCTGAAACATTCCAACGAACAAAAGTCCCAACAAAAAAATCTCTCCCAATTGCTTTTCGAAATTATCTTTTTGAATATGCTTTTAGGAGGAAAGCCATAATTGATGTTTTCAAGATTATTATAATGATTCATTAACTAATATTTCTTGAAAACTTTTCAAGTTTCTTTTGCTGTGTTGCATTTGCATTGTTGGGAATTTTGTGAGTTGGATTGGATAGAAAAGGATTGAGGCCAAAAAGAAATATTTTCAATTATACACATTTGATTATGTTTCCGCATTGAATTTTTGGGATTTCTTTCTCCCTCTCTCTGTTTTTTTTTTTTTTTTATTTTGGGAATTTATGTGCTTGCATAGCTATCCTGCAATAACAAATATATAATAATATATATAGCTATGTGTATTTTTGAATTCATTCAATGAAATGACAAAGATTGCGACATGGACAAGGGCTAGTGATCAATACAGAATCAATGGACGTTGGAAGGGCCCGTTTTGTGGCTGTTTTTCTTGTTTCTCTTTCAATTTTTGCGGCAAATAATTCAGAAGGCAATAGGAAATTAGTAGAAAGCTTTTCAGAACTTGGCGTTTTTTCGAAATTCGACCAAGATAAGGTATGCTTGCTAATCCTATAATAATAATAATTGTAAAATATGTTTTGAACCGTGAAATTAATTTTTGACAAAATTAACTTATTGAAATGTGAGATAGAGTCAATGTTTCCTTAACCAAAGAAAAATGTAAATATTGATACAAATGTTCCCTTTGCAGGTTGAACAAGTATGGGTTTATTGTAGGAAAGAATTAAAAGAGACTACAGAGGTTTTTAAAGATTTAGATTTGGATGCAAATTATGATGCAACTTTAGTGGTGGAAAAAATAATTCATAAGGCTATAGCTGATCTGCCTCTGGAAGATAAGGAAGCAATTTTGGTTTGCTTAAATCAGAGAAAATCTGCCTGGAATGCTTTTCTAAAAGATACCGATTCTTCCGTGCTTTTTCCTTGTTGTTATGACAGTGTTCCGAGAAGGTACTTACGAGCAAACCAAGCTGGGGCGGTAAGCCCTTCTCCAGCTATTGCACCAAATTTAGCTCCAGCACCAATTCATCACTCGCCTGCCAGCTCACCATCGCCAACTGTGGAAGCTCCATCAAATGCCGAAGCTCCAGAACCTTCACCGTCACCTTCACCTTCACCTCCGCCTGCACATCCACCTCCACCTCCACCACCACCTCCGCCTCCACCAGTGCACATTCCCCCTCCTTCACCACCAGCCGTCAATCATCCTCCACCAAAACCAAAAATTGTTACACCTACCCCTTCTGGAAATAGCGAAGAAAATGAGAACTTTATTGCAGCTGTCATAACTGCAGGTTCTATAGTAGGAGTTGCGCTTATAGCTTTGCTCTTATTATGCTATCTTAAGAGTAACAGAGACCAAGCTGGACCACAAAATGAGCAGAGAGATGAGAAACCACTTCTTAACCTTTTTGCAAGTGATGTTTCACCAGGTATTTTATTTTACGGTATGCTGTCCCTCTTGAATTAAAAGTTGAACTTTTGGTGATTAAAGGCTTTATTTTTCTTTTTTTCGTAGCTTATGTTTCCTTATAATCTACCTCTACTTCACCACCAAAAAGTAACTCTAAAGAACAATGAAACATTTTATCATTTGAATGTTCTCTATCCAAGACGATCAGTAGCAGCACCAAATGGTATATCGTTTTGGGACTTCATCACCAAAATTTCCACCTTTAGGATCACTATGTGAAATGGGAGCATATTTGGGGAGTAAACGCACCAATTACCCTTTATTTTATCACTATGATCTTATATATCTATAACTTTCTGTTCAATGGTTCAGATTCTTCGCAAAAATCACAGAGCATAAGCAACCAAAATAGTAAAAGTTTCAAGGATTCAACAGCCGTTAACAGCTTATTGGCCACACATCAGGGATGTGTTCAAGCTGATACTCAGTCATTAGAAGGTCATGCAGAATCGTCTGGCAAAACTTTTAATGCCAATTTGCCACTTCCTCCTGGAAAAGTAGCTCCTAAGCCCCCGGGACCTCCTGCTCCTCCACCACCTAAGCCACCTTCACCTGCACCTCCACCACCTCCTATGGCAGGTCGACCTCCTCCTAATCCACCTAGACCTGGTAATTTACCAAAGCCTTCCCCTCTTGGACCCTATCATAGCAAGGGTGATGCTAGTGAAACTTGTGCAGAATCTGAGGTTGCTAAACCTAAGTTAAAACCATTTTTCTGGGATAAGGTTCTCGCCAACCCTGACCATTCAATGGTTTGGAATGACATTAAAGCCGGCTCATTTCAGTATGTGGCCACATTGTGATTCTATTCTTTTAGTTACAAAACGTATTCTGTTGTCCCCTGAATCTCACAACGCTTTTCTCAATTTGCAGATTCGACGAGGAGATGATGGAATCCCTCTTTGGCTATGTCCCTACAAATAAGAACAAAAATCAGCACAAAAAAGAATCTTCTTCCTCCGATACTCAGTTTATTAAGATTATTGATCCTAGAAAAGCACAAAACTTGGCAATCCTTCTAAAGGCATTGAACGTGTCAACTGAAGAAGTTTGTGATGCAGTGAGAGAAGGTGATTCTCTCTCTCTCTCTCTCTCTGTGCGTGTGTGAAAGACGAATGGAGCGTGACGTGATATTTTTTGGTTAATTTGGTTTTGGATGCTCCCCCAGCTAATCAGTGCTCCACTTGTTCAAATATATTTATATACAAACAAACTTTGATATTTAAAATTGACGAACATACTATAGTCTTTTTTCCTAATGCCTTAGTTTTACCATCATGCAAAATACAATGCATGTTTGGCTGATCATAAAAAAATCACATGAAACTAATTGCAAGTTAAGATTCAAAATGAATAATATTTTAGCTAGTCAATGTTGGAAATTAGTAAATTTCAAATATTTACCTAACCAAGGATTAACTAATAACTTTTTATAAGTTTTACCTGCGTTTAAGCTCAGCAAGCAAGGATTCTAGTTTCAATTCAAAATTTTGAACAAATTTACATACCTCATATCATAATATTTTTGTAAGTGAGTACTTAATAGTGCTATTTCCTTGCAAAGAAGTTAAAAATTAATTGCAAGTTATATGATATTTGATTAACGCATGGGAAACAAAATGTTTTACTTTTTTGGACATACTGCTCGTTAATTTCAAACATCGATTAACCATTGTTGTATTTGTTGTTCTTTCTGATTCTGAGAAAAAACTCCTGTTTGTTTCTTTTAATATATTAATTGCTTTATGATGTTTTAACTTTATCAGGAAATGAGCTCCCACGAGAGCTCATCCAAACCTTGTTAAAGATGGCGCCAACAACGGAGGAAGAACTAAAACTGAGGTTATATAGTGGAGACATGTCTCTCCTTGGCCCAGCCGAAAAGTTTCTGAAGGTGATGGTTGAAATTCCGTTTGCTTTTGAACGCCTTGAATCATTGTTGTTCATGAGTATATGTCAAGAGGAAGTTTCCACAATTAAAGAATACTTCACAACTTTAGAGGTTTGTTTGCAACCAAATGTGCTAATGAATTATTCAATTGCTTTTCTAGAAGGTTTTTTGCGGTATAAATTAAATAAATATGCATTTCACATGCAGGTAGCATGTGATGAACTCAAAAACAGCAGGCTATTCATGAAGCTCCTGGAAGCTGTTCTTAAAACCGGCAATCGTATGAATGATGGCACCTATCGTGGAGGTGCACATGCATTCAAACTCGACACACTTTTAAAATTATCAGATGTCAAAGGAACGGATGGAAAGACGACGCTTCTGCACTTTGTGGTGGTGGAAATTATTCGATCTGAAGGTATAAGAGCTGCACGTAAACTTCGAGAGAGCCAAAGCATGTCTAGTGTGATGACAGAAGATCTTAATGAGGATTCTTCTCATGAAATGGAGGAATACCACCAAAACCTCGGTCTTCAGGTGGTTTCTGAACTTAGCAATGAGCTTCAAAATGTAAAAAAGGCGGCACATATTGAAAGTGACAGTATAGGTGCAACTGTGTTGAAACTTAATCACTCACTTATGAAAACGAAGGAATTTCTCGAGACAGAGATGAAAAATATAGAGGAAGACAGCGAGTTTTATGATACAGTAATCAATTTCATTCAGCAAGCAGAATCTGATATTGAGTTGTTATTATCAGAAGAAAAACGAATAATAGATTTGGTAAAGAGCACAGAAGATTACTTTCAAGGTAATACAGGAAAAGGGGAGAGCTTGCATCTATTTGTGATTGTCCGTGATTTATTGACAATGGTAGATAAGGTTTGTAAAGGGGTAAAAAACTCAGCTAAACTAGTTGGAAACACCCATAGGAAAGAGGCATCGACATTATCCCCATCTCAAGAATCGCACCAGGAAGCCACAATAGATATTCGCCAGAGAACATTTCCAGCAATCAAAGAGCGACAAATGCATGATGACAACACCTCGGAGGATGAAAGTTGATCCACCTATCTTAAAGATCAATTCATAAACTGAAATTTCATTGATTGTGTCCTCTACTCCCTGATGCCGGCAGCCGAGGTACATCTACCTAAATGGAAATGGTTCTGCTAATACAAGTAAATCGAGTTTCTGCTAATAAACTTGAACCTCAATTAGAGTGAGGCACCAACAAGTTTTGGTCTTATGTCATCTAAATGTTTGTCTCCAAGTGCAGAGATGAGCATGGATATTTTCCTCAGACCTATAAATATTATGGGAGTAACACTAATGTATATCTTATTCTTTGCCTATGATGGTTTGCTTTTGTTTTTTCAAAATTTTCCCAATTTCAGCTTGTTTTTTGAATATATGATATTGTAAATGTTGTAACCTAAAAATTTCAGCAAATTGATAGTTAATGTAAAACTTTAAACATTATGTTCATAGATTCAAAGTCATCAAGGATTTTCTGATACCATCCGTCAGTTACTGCACAAATGCAACAGAACAGACACAAAATTTCTGCACAGTGCATAATTTATATGTTAAGTATTGACTAAATAAAATGGATAATTAGCTGTTTCTATGAAGTTATGCAAGGATTAAGCAAGAATATGCATGAAATTGCATGGAGTCAACCTTGCTTAATGGGTAAAGGGAAATTTGACCTTGCTTTGAACATACATGGACGTGGTGCATGGAAGCTTGAAGGTGCCAAGATTGAGTTATCTAATTAATTAACAAATGAGTTTAATTAGTTGTCAATTAGTTGGCATGGCAAGCTGGAAGCAGGTTGTCATATTTAGTCAAGAATTCAAAATGGAATTGAAGACTAGAAGCATGAAGATGTGTAGCTGCCGCCTTGGTCCAGTCTAAACCGCCATGCACAATTATAAATATGTGCATCATGTTGATCATTTGGAGGTTACAATTCCGAGTGGTAAAACAAACACCAAGTGATGGAAAATTCTAGGCCTAGCACTTGAGGGTTTTCTTTGAGGCTTATTAAAGAAGAAGTTAGTCGAGTATAGAAAAACCTAGTGGGTGTTATTGGGATTGTAATTGGGCTTGGGTGTGAGATTCTATATGATTGTAACAAGTTTTTATATAGTGAAATATCTTTGACGTTCCGTGGTTTTTCTCCAGTTTTGGAGTTTTCCACATAAATTTTGTGTTGTAATTTATTTCTCCTATTTGCTTGACATTTCTCATACGAAGATAAAGATCTTGGGTTGATCAAAAGTCATATTCGGGTCGGAATTTTCCCAACATTATAACAGGCTTCAAACTAATCGTATGCATAATAACCATATATAATTCCAAAAAGTACAAATACATATACTTCAGTTAAGTTCATAGTAATTCTACATACAAATACTCCAACTAATCTATCAGTTAAACAATTCAATCAAAAAATAAATCAAATAACAAATTTCGGGGAAAAAAAAACTCTCGGCATAAATAACAGAAAAAATACCAGAATTAAATTGTTGCGCACATGATCCCTTACTTTTTTGTTGTACTTGGCCTTCTTCTACGAATCAGTCAACCGTAACTTCTTAAATTCTGAATTCTCAACCTCCGTTTTCCTCCTCAAACTTCCAGTTTCAGCCATACTATAGTTAGCATTATTCCTTACGGTTTCCCTTCCTATTACTCCCACTCCTAGATGCAACAACAAAAATAGCAAGCTTTTGTTACAGCAAAATGCAACCATATTTTCATGCAAAAAAAAAAAAAATTGAATATATGAAGAATGGAGAATAATCTGAGCTAAGACGGGAACAGATTTTTTAAGAGATTGAAAAATGAGAAAATGTTGATTAGACAATGTGTAAAGTCGAGTCCAGTTCATCCACCCACTACACCGCCCACTTTTGACGTGGCACACACATAGCGGCCATGTGTGCCGTCAGAAGTGGGTGGTGTAACCCCACCCACAGTGGGTGGGTGAACAAAATCGGTGTAAAGACTCCCCTCATTCTGTTACAAACCTCCCCCATTTATAGGGGAAAAGAGAGGGAAAAACTAGTTACATCAGGACTGTATACAATGCGCATATTAACACTCTAAGCAACCCCTATACTAATTGTTGGAGCAATCTTTTGAGTGACGCAACCCCCCCAAAAATCAGCAGCTCAGCTAGAGTGAGTAGTAGTGACGCGACTCCCTCAACAAATGCGCTAGTGAGTAGTAGCAATACGACCCCCT
>CAVNYN010228924.1:0-52495 GCA_963692815.1 Nyctanthes arbor-tristis | reverse complement strand
CACGACGCTCTTCCGATCTCTTATTTTCGTTCAACTTCTGATCGAAAATTTTCATCTGATCAGAATCAATTTTCAACTGGCCTCCAAATGTTATTTGAGCAGTGTTTTTGCGCGATTCCTAATCAGTCATTTTTGGCCGATTAGAGTTGATTTTCAACAGGTCATTTTCAACATGTCATTTTTGGCGCGGTTCCTGATAGGTCAATTTTTGCCGATCAAGGTTGATTTTCAACAGACCTCCAAACATTATTTGAATACTATTTTTGCACTATTCCTGATCGGTCAATTTGGGCTGATTAGAGTTAATTTCTAATAGGTCTCCAAAAGTCGTTTGAGCACTTGCTTTTGTTCTACACCATATCGGTAGATTTTGGCCGAGCAGGAGTATGTTTGGAAGAGTCTCCAAACACCATTTAGACACTCATTTCATGCTACTCTTGATCGGTCAATTTTGGCTTATCACGATTGATTTTCAGTGCCACCTCTAAATTCTTTTAAGATAGTTATTCTTGTGTGACTCCTGATCGGTAACTTATGGCCTAACAGAACCCAGTCTCGGCATGCCTCCAAACTTCATTTGAGCATCTATTTTATGTAAATCCTTACCAGTGCTTTTTGACCATTTAGGGTCATTTTTTATTAGGTAGCAAGAAGCCATTTCCTAATTATTGTGTTCCATTTCTAATTGGTACCAGGATCGATGAGTCAATGGCGGTAGGGCCTTTACTGTTTTTGCTCGAATCTGGGTTTAGGCATTGATGGCCAATCTCTGATTCTGATTCTTTTTGTCTCCGTAGGTTAATAGGCGAAGTTGTATATTTTAGAACCTTATTGTCTACTATACAGTTTATACTACCCCAATTGGACTGATTAGGCTTAGTGGTGCCAAGTTTACCCTGATTCGGTTCAGCGAGCCTTGTAGATGAGATCATCGGCATTGGTACCCCAGTTGGCTTGTTGAGCCTAGGGAATTGAGTTCCTGATTGGACTCAATAGGCCATGTGACTGATATCATGGGGCTTTCGTGCCCCAGTTGGGCTTGTTCAGCCTAGAGAATTGAGTTCTCTTATTGGGCTCAACGAATCTTGTGAATGAGATCCTGGGGCTTTGGTGCCCCAATTGGCCTTGTTCAATATAGGCAATTGAGTTCTCTGATGGGGCTCAACAAGCCTTATTAATGAGATTGAGGTCTACAGTACCCCATTCGAGCTTCAACCTAGGAATTAAGTTCCCTGATTGGGCTCAACGAGCCTTGTGAGTGAGATATGTTTAAATAATAAAATACTGGAACGTGAAATGACTTTGAATGAAGACTATAGAGAGGTTTCGGCAAGGATCAGCCCCGATTACACGTGTCATATGTTCACTTAAATGAAAAACAGACAAGGGTACACTTAATTCTCCCTCCTTGATAATACTTTTTGAGATGCTACGTATTCTAGGAGTGAGTTCGGCATTTCTCATCCAAAGTTTTCAAGTGATATGCTTCATTAGGTAAAACTTTGACAAGCCATAGTGGCCCTTCCCATGGCTTATGTAGTGCCGCTGGCACGGGGTGTGCTCATTTGAGAACTAGTTCTCCCAGTTCAAATCTTCAGAGCTTGACCTTGTGATTGTAATAACTCGCACTTCTTTGTTTGTACGAGGTATTTTTGAGATCCACCAAGAGCCTCTTTACGTCTAGGAAATCAAGTTCAGTTCAAAGCGCCTGGTGATTACTACCGGCCTCAGGATATAGAACGCAATCAGATGGGATACCTGTTTCAAGGACAATTATTGTTTCTATACTGTAAATAATTGAGAAAGGGGTTTTCCTTATTGCTATTCTCATGGTGTGGTACGACTAAAGCACAGATGGAAGCCCTTTGACCCAGGCTCCTTTTAAATCTTCTAGCCTAGCCTTCAGGATTTGCTTGATGATCTTGCTCACAGCCTCAACCTGCTTATTCGTTTGAGGATGACGCAAGGGGACATAATAGTTTTTGATCGGGAGTTGCCGGAAAACTTCCAAAATGTTACATTATCAAACTATTTGCCAGTCTGTGACCAGTGCATGGGGAACCCCAAAACAGTAGATTACTGATTTCTACACAGAGTCAGTCATCTTCTGTTCTATGATCTTAGCCAAGGCTTTGGCCTCTACCCACTTGGTGAAATAATCAATAGCTACGTTCGTATTTCGTGTGTTCCCCTTTCTAGGGGACAGGGGTACGATCAAGTCAATGCCTCACTGTGCAAATGGCCACCGAGCTCTAATATGGTTTAATTCTTTAGGGGGAGATCGTTACTTACCACGAAGAATTGGCATTCCCAGCATTTACGCACAAATTCATTCGCATCTCTCTTCAGGTTGGGCTAGTAGTATCTTTGCCTCAGAATTTTGAAAGCCAATGCTTGTCCCCTGGTATGGTTGCCGCAGATCCCTTGGTGAACCTCTCTCAGTGCGTAATCAGACTCATCCTCATCTAAGCAATGAAATAGAGGTTGTGAGTAGCCCATTTTATATAATTCATCACCTATCAGGGTAGGTCCAACTACTCTGATCCTTAAGTGGCAAGCTTTTAACTTATCCTCTGGCTGAGTTTCTTCTTTAAGGTAGTGAATTATTTCATCTATCCAACTGAGGAGCTTCAGTGCTAAACTAAAAATAGACAGGCTGATCAAGCATGGGGTGTCTTATTTTTCCAATCGGAATGCTTGTGATAAGGTATGCTCTAGGATTGGTTGCTAATTGTGCTAGAGCATCTATTTGGCTATTAGCTTACCTCGGTACCTTCTAAATTGGCATTCTGACTCGTTGTTTTTCGTAGGGAACTTGAAGCAATCAGCCTAACAATAAATCTACTTCTCTGAACCTATCAAGGCCATCCCAGCTCCTAAGTAGGTATCGGTTACTGATTCATCGACAAATACTTCCCATTGTTCTCTTTCTTTGACTATCAACTCTATGGGCTGAGTGAATTCAATGACAAAGTCTGTTAGGGCTAGTCCTTTCATTGTGATTTGATGTTTGAAGTTAGTGCCAAACTGCTCTAATTCTACTTACCGCTTCATCACCCTCTCGGAAGTGTCTAGTTTTTGAAGCGCCTAGCATAAAGGATAGCTGGTAAGAATTTCAACTTGGTGCTATAAGAAATATTGCTAAAGCTTTCTGGTTGAGATCATCAAGGAATAAACCAATTTCTCCATAGATGGGTATCTGAACTCTGTGTCTCTCAGTGCTTGGCTGACATAATAGATTGGTTTTTGAATGCCATTTTCCATCCTAGTCAGAATGGAGTTCACTGCCATCTCGGGTACAGCTAGATATAGGGCCAAGATATCGTCGTCCCAAGGTTTAGATAGGGTAGGAGGAGTAGCCATTTGTTGTTTGAGCATCACAAATGCTGATTGGCATTTTTCTATTTCTTTGTTCGCTCTTAAGATATCGAGTCTCGACCAGCACTTGTCATTGACTAGGTAGTGAAACAACTCAAAGCTGCTATTTTCCTAGTTAAACTTTGCACTTCTTTGATTCTGGCCTGTGGCCATATATAAATGAGAGCCTAGATTGTCATGCCTCCAATTTCATTGTCATAGTATCTTGAAATATCGGTAGCAGCAACATTTAAATATGTATCTCAATTCAAAATCGAGAGTGAGACTTTACAAATACCATTCAAAGGTATTGAGGCACTTTCGCTGTGCACTCTGATAATTAAGTGTACCGTGGGCTGCCCACAACAAAACCTCAGCCATGCATCTTTTCCATCATTTGGGATGATACGGTCACAAAGCTATTGATTCAATGCCTACAAGATTGTTAACGGAGAAGGGGTGAATACAAAGTACCCAGTGAATGACGACAAGCGTTAGCTCATGATGGAATGAAAGAAGGCCATAATACCATAAGGAAGCCAATCATAAGCAAAAGTTGGGCCACCACTAGCTTAGCTCCCACCCATAAGCGCAATATACAAAGAATCAATAACAATTCAAAATGGCCATAGTATCACAAAGCAAAGCAAACATGTGAACAGCGCCACTAGCAATGCGCAAGAACAATAACAATGGTTTATCCAAAGTATTGGTGCACTGTCAATAATCAAACGTTAAAGCTATACAATAGGTGCATAAGGAACAATTACACACAATCAAATATTGAATAACAAAGAGAGTTATGAAAGATAAGAGCTTCGACGGGGTAGAGCCAAGGCACACGTTACACACCTCGAATATTTTTTGAAAAATCTCAAGTGGAAAGTGCTAGTAAAGCTTTGATATTACTTAATTAAAGCTATTTTTCGAGCTAGGATCTATCTATATATGAGAAGGAGCCTTTTTCAATGGACAAATAGGTATTTTGGTGGGCTTTAAGGGCTGTTCTCTACCTAGCATAGGTATAGACGAATTTTGAGGTTTTGGGGGAGAAAGTGGATGGTTTGGGGGGTTTGGAAAGTTTGAAGACCTTTAAGCCCTATTTATAATAGTTAGAATAAAGTTGTTTTTAATAATTCTTTGAGCTCCGCCAATAGGATCAAGACATGTGGCTCATTTGAGACCATATTCTTGAAGGGGTGATGTGGGCAAACATGGTTTACACGTTTATTGTGCGAGAAATCCTTATACTTTGTGTCGCTTTGTAATTCAATTACTATACTTTGGTTTATATTGATTAGAAATCAAATTCTTTTTTTAGCGTCAATTGAGTAACAATATTTTTATCTTCTAATGCAATTCAAGAAATCTTACAATGCTATTTAAGTAATTCTTCCAAAACAGCAATTATGTTTCTTACTTTAATTTGTAGAAGTTTACCAGATGTTGCATGGATCTTGTCAGGGTTAGCCTCGATACCCCTCTGGTTAACCATATATCCTAGGAAATGTGACCCTAAAGGAGCATTTTTGTTCAATTTCATCTTATATGCTCGGAGGATATTGAACATTTCTCTAAGGTGTGCAACGTGATCCCTGGCTTTGATGCTCTTTACAAGCATATCATCGATGTAAACTTCCATTGACTTCCTGATCTATTCAGCAAACATTTTGTTCACTAACCTCTGATACGTTGCCCCTGCATTCTTAGGTCCAAATGGCATCATGCAATAGTAATACAGTCCGCGGTCCGTAGTGGATAAGGTATGCTTCTAATTGGGCTTGTGCATGGAGATTTGATTGTAACCCGAGCTAGTATCCATAAAACTGAGCAATTCATGTCCAGCAGTGGTATCCATCATCTGATCAATCTTTGGAAGAGGAAAATTATCCTTGGGATACGTTTTGTTGAGATCAATAAAATCGATATAGAGGCGCCAAGATCCATTGCTTTTTTGCAATAACATAGGTTTAGCCTTCCAGACATGGTACGTAGCCTCCCAAATGAATTTGTCTCCTAGGAGTTTAATTATTTCAGTCTCCAGTGCCACATACCTTTCCCAGCTGAGGGGTCTTCGCTTTTGCCTCTTTAGTTTCATGGTTTGGTCAATATTCAACTTGTGGCATCAGAGATCTAATGGTATCCCTTTCTATGTCTTCATGTGACCAGACGGAGATGTCCAGATTCTGCTTCAAGAAAGAGATAAGCTTGAATCACACTGGTTTCTTTAGCTCTGCACCAATCCAGAGCTGAACATTGGGTCGCGTTTCATCTAAAGTAACCTGCACCAGAGCCTCTGTCAGTTCCACCCTAACCTCTTGGTGTCCAATCTGTGGATCCAGGGGATTAATAAAGGTATCTGGCACATTCTTGCATTTAAGGACCACCACCTGCCTTGGGAGTATGTCCAAGTTACATTCCTTTGCCATCCTCTAATTTACTCTCACGATTCCAACCCGATATATGGTTGGGAATTACATCATATAGCAATATATTGAGGTAGTTGCCTTGAATTATGACGAAACTGGCTGGCCCAGAATGGCCATGTAATTGGAGTTGACGTCAATCACCACAAAATTGGCTAAGGTATGCCGTACCTTGGGTTTGTAACCTAACTCTACCGTCTAGGTGACTTGATCTAATAGAGTGATTGATTGGCCTGTGAAACCTTGAATTGTTCCTCGGTATGGTCTAAGGCAGTTCTCCTCCAATCCCCATCTAATTAAAAGTATGCCAAAACAAAACACTTATTGCATTCCCGTTGTCGACTAATGTTCGGTGGATCTTGACTCCTGATAATGGCATTGTAATAACTAGGGCATCATAATGGGGATGTATGACCCCTTCTACGTTGGCCTCGATGACCCCAAAAAATTCTCTCGCTTTCTCATCCGGGGTCATACCGAGGGTGGCCAACTAATTGCTAGTGCATGCTTCTCTTACTAGATGTCTCCTCTTGTTACGAAAACCTTCAATGGTCTGATTCATACTGATGAACACATGAATCGCAACTGGAGGAGCCTTAGAACATCTTGATGGTGAGCGTTTTCGCTGATGGAGGTGCTCCCATGTTTACCAACAATCTAGATCGAGCCATATACTCCTACATACGACCCCTTTCAATTAAGCGTTGGATCTCACATGGTAAATCACGGCAATCATCTATTTTATAACCATTGGAATGGTGATATTTGCAGCACCTGCTGGGGTTCAGTTGTAAGGGGTCCTTTCAAACTAGCCAGGGCGTGGGCAATAGATGTGTTTCCCTATAGGACATGAGGATCAGTTCAGGGTATTCAACAGATGGGTTATGATAACCGGCTCTTGTTTCAGTTGGTACGACCTAAAAAGGTCTACTACCTGATTCTCTATTCGCCTGCCCAGATTTCCATTTCGATTATAAGGTTCTCGTCTTTGTCCTTCTTCTCTAGCTCTTTGCAAATCTTTTCTTCCAATATTGTGGCATTAGCTTCTTTAGCAACGATATAGCTTTCACCCTGCTCAGATGATCGTGATAGGTTCTCAGACTGTCCTCATGGACCAACTACCAGAACCTCAAATTTCTTAACAAACCAGAAGTGGCTGCCCATCAGATTGCATCATCAGACACGTGATCTATGTCCATTACCTACTCACTAAATCAAGCCACGCAATCTTTCATTTTTTCCTCATTTCCCTGTTTTACCGCTAATAATGCTTTGTTGGGGTTTATTCAAACTTTTCATCCCGTGAAGTTCGCTGTAAACATAGTGGATAGGTATGACCATGAGTTAACTGACCCCATTGGCAGCTCCCAGAACCAAGGTGCTTCTAGTCTCTGAGTGTTGTTGGGAATGCTTCATACACGATTGCCTGCCTGACCTGTATAGCTCCATCTAGGCAGTGAAGTGAACATGCATGATAGGGTCACTGGTTCCATCATAGACAGCAAAGTTGCAATTTCTGCAGATGCACATATCCCTAATTGTTGGCCCTCGAGTTCAGTTGCCCACTTTAGGAGTCGATCAATCTCACCCACGGCCTCTCTGTCACACTGGGGCGGAAGGAGCACATCCTCCTGCAGCAGGTTTCGCCCTTCTCTTTGGCTACCTACACCACATGGATAGTGAGACCGGCTTTGTAAGGCCTAGTGTTTGGTACAGGGCTTGTTCCTCTGCTCCTTAACCTATCTTGTTCCAGTCAATGAAACATACACTATTAGTAGGCCTCACATTTCCCCTGCGAGGACTAGGTAGACAATATTCCCCCATACAGTTGTGGGAAGTAGCGAGAAGCTGGGATCGCCACGATTGAGCTTCAAGTGTCTGGCCGTGAATGTCAACAATAAGTCGATTGAACCTTTTATTCCTGATTATTAGGACCTGGGGCTGGTAGTACAGGTTGCTACTGTCTCAGTCTCTCTACTTTACGGCATTGGAATTCTACCTAAGCCTGGAGAACTCCCAGCTCTGAATTGACTTAGGCATGCTGGCTACCTTCACTCACGCCTTGCTGTTGTTCAGGGGGTACCATTTGGCTTCCGTCGTGGTTACTAGCTACATGAAGATTCTTGACCATTCTTTCAATAAGGCCACGAGTAAGTTGAGATGCCGGTGTGGGCCTTACTAGTAAAAAAGGAAGGCCCTTCTTCTAGCGCCAATGGTTGACGTTTAGTTTTAATTGTGAGTCAACAATGAATGTGTGTAACATGAGTGGATTAGGCTTCTTTCGTAGCTAGATCCAATTTGGATGTTGGATTGGAGTAGATGGATCAAGAATTGTGTTTGGGATTAATGGATGGTATTGTAAAAATTCTCTCTCTAGTTTCTTAAATTAGGCAAAAATGCCTCTCCCCAAATGGCACCCTAAAGCCTATATTTATAGGTGAGCTCCAGGATTCTTTGGGGATTTTATACAATCAGTTCGGGCAAGAACTTGCTCAACACATATGAAAGTACAACTTTTTCCCAGTTCTTGTCTTAATAACCATTAGCAACTATCAAACACCCTCCATGTTGTTCACTCGCCCTACCCCTTATCTTGATCGTAGGGTAGTACTTGTCGTGTCTGAACTGAATAGTTTTCTGACCAAGCATTTTAGATCGGTTGTTCCCGCTGATCAGAAACTGCCCTACAATTGGCGTTATGGGTTGGCTTTGTGACATTTTCTGATTGGCCCTTTATTCTTGATCAGACATATGGGACCCAAAGCCAGATCAGATCCGTCGTAGCGCACTGACACTAAGGTAACCCTCTTCCATACTACTGCCATGTAACAAGTAAGTTGGTTATCTATCTAATATAAAGTTATATGATATTTATGATTTGTTGAGATGATAAATGTGTGAAATAATCTGAAAGAGGAACATAAACCAAGAGCAAAACAGAGCTAAGTAAATGTCTAAAATTCTGCCTTTTTAATTCTAAAGTGTTGAAACCTAAAAGTTTCTGTGGTTGACACTCTACATCTTGTGTATTCTGTTTTCATATCGGGGTCTTAAGCACAGTAAATAAAGCATCAAGATTGTGTTCCAATTTGCAATATTTCTTGAATTTTGTCTTGGTCCTTCAATTAATGAGATCTTGACACTTCCTAATTTAATCTTATCTTGTGTTAATACATGACTTAAATGACTTAACTCCAATAGTGAAAAAAGGAAATGAATAAAATGAATAGTCAGAGTGAGCCAATCCCAATTTAATTAAAATAAAAAAGAAGAAATAATACCACATAAAGTGTTAAGTTTATTGTTAAATTTACCAACAAAACTAACAACATGTTAAAATAAATACATTTAGCAACCACTTTAACACCACCAATGTATATTGTTTTTTAAGTTATTAACTAACAACTCCACCGAGAACCTATTTTAGCACTGCCACTATGGATGGTCTTAGCTTAGTTCAATTTTTTAAGTCTTCCTATTTGTCTCATAAGATTTGAGCACAAAGCATAGTTCCTCATGCATCTACATTTATGGTATTGTGTTATTGTTCCACAGTAGCTAAGAAATGGTTAGTTTCTTCATAGAAGTCATTTGTTCCTTCTCAATTGATTTGTGGAAACGGTGACTACAATGATCAATTCATTAGAAGATGTAACTCTTGGATTGGGATGAAGTTTGTTGTACGCAGTTGTTTTCTTTCGTAATATCAAATTTTTCTTGCGTATTAGTTCTCTATATAATTGAACAATTTCTCTTGTAAGGTTTTTCTTTTCTCAGATTTTTTTGCTTATCCATTTAGTGTTTCCTTCACTTAATCCATTTTTGTTCTCAGATTTTAGTTTTGGTCATTCTTGTCTAATTTTAAATCGTTATGAGTCATAGTGGTTGAAATCATAACATAAGATGGACGGCGGTGGATTTAGAGAAACATATATGATAAATTGGGAAAGAATCCCATAAGTGGTTATTCTGGAACAAGTAAATACAACTTAAGAGAATAATTGAGTAATAACACAATAAGTGGAGGCTAGTGATAAGTCATTAAAACTATGTTTTAATTATTGTATTTCCTCAATTTCTTACTAAATTTTATTATTTTTTGTTTATTTTAGGTTTAGACCTGACTAAAAACAACTGGTGAAGAAAGGAAAGAGAAAAGGACCAATTTGGCTAGCATTTAGATGTTATGGAGGCAAATATTTCAATGTCAAAGACTTAATGACTTTTGTGGGCAATCTTTAGAAATTGAGGAGTTGTTGAATAAATAATTGTCAAAAAGTCAATGACTTAAAGTGAAATGAAATACATACAAGAGTTCAAATGGGCAAGGGCTAGAAGGGGGTTTAGGGCCCAATTTACATGATGAGTGATGGATGAAAATAAAAACTAATTGCTGTGAGGAAAAAGAATAGAGAAGTCCGAGGAGCCCAAGGAGCCGTGTGCATAGCCGAGGAGAAAGGAACTCTGAGATTGACGTGCAGCGGGACAAAATGAAACAACGTGAAATATATAGTGAATTTGTCACCTTTGGGTTTGGAATTCTAATCTTCATTGCTATTTTCTTTTCCTTAACACGATAGTCTAATTGATATTCTGCTAGAGTTGACGATGAAACTTCGTTTTTGTGATTAATTTAAAGTACTCCTTTTATATATTCTAATTTTATTTTTCAGGTTGATTGTTCATTATTCGCTTATTCCGTTTTTGATACTTGATCACCATTAATTGGAGTTTTGTAATTTATGTCACTTTGAGGAGATTGATCATGAATATAGCAAGTGGTAATAAACAACATAGGGTCCTATAATATATAAAGATACTATTATCTCTATGAAATTACTCAAAAATAATCATAGTGGATTAATATGTACCATATATTCAAAAGTTAATTAGAGATAATTATTTTCATGTATAAGTATAAATTTGGATGAATATCGAGAGAGACATTTGAATAATATTGTATTATTGATTTTCAACTCCAAGTATCAAGAGTTAGTCATACGAACGATGATGGATTCGGGACTCCTAGTTCTTTTGTGTGTTCATATTTTCTTTTAGGATTTGTGAATAGTTTTATTTATTTTCTTAGCTAACTTTTAGTTTCCTTTAAAATTATTTATCAAATTTTATTATCTAATATTTTACTTAAAGTTGAGATCGACTAGAGTAAATTTAGTAGATTTAATCGTGCGATTAGACACTCTATTCACTACTTGTTAATAATCCGCCCACTTGCGGGATAAAATTGACAAGAAGTTTTTAGCGCTATTGCTGAAGATTGAATTTCCTACTTGTTTTCTTGCTTTAATTGATTTTATCTTTACTCTTATTCGTTTTTTTCGCTTATATTATTTAGTTGATCTACTCATTTATCTTTGTTTTATTTCTATCATGGAACGAAGGAAAATTAAGAGATCAACAACATGGCATGGTATCAGAGATTCTTAGACCTTGATGAGGAAGACAAGCCTCTCGCAATATTCCTCAATGTGCAAAAACTTAGAATGATAAAATGTTTTAGATTAGCTGGGATCCATGATAATGACATGCCTGTGTCAACATTAACGCCCGTTGATGAGGAATGGACTTGTTTCTCTTTAAGTACAATCAGTCTATCAGCCGTTCAACTATACAAATTAATGGGAACCACCGTTAGAAGAACTCAACTCTAAATTTCAACTCAAGATGAAAAATCTCAGGCTTTACAAGATTAAGGTTGTTGATGTCAAATTTTGGCTTTAACCTAGCAAATGAATTTGTTTACGCCGAAAACTTGTATTTGAATTAATTTGAGCAATAAATACGAAAGCTTTGTTGTGTTTGGTGAATTTATGGAGTGAGTCATGAGAGAAATAAATATGGAGAAGACAAAGTTTTCTTACAAGTGAGGGGAGTTAATGTCTCTTGTGTATCTTCTTTTATTTATAGTATTTGATTTAGCAAGTTGTGATTACAAGCATTTACTATCTAACCAACGAGAGGCTTTGCAAGTACAATTAGCTGGTATTAAGTGTCGCTTTGTTGACTAATTGTTAACTAAATGATGTCATGCAAAGGACAAAGACTAACTTTATATTTAATGCTATTGTACTACCTCCCTTAACAGATAAGGCTATGCAACTTGGCTTGCAAGTTATCTCACAGCTAGCAAGTTTAATAGAAAACACTTGGGTCCTAAGTCCTCCAGACCTTTGACCTTATGAGCTGGCCTTTTGGGAGCATTGTGGTTGTCCAGTTGGTCATGAGCTGATGTCAGAAGCTGACTTGACAAGCTAACTCTTCACTTCAAAGGTAGAGCTCAGCTACTTTTGGCCTCATGAGGTTCCTAGGGTCGTTGGTCATGGGACCAGCTTATGGCTTGGAGGGTCAATCCCTTGACTCAGAGACTGTTGAACTTGACTTTATACTGGGGTATCGATAAATGCCCCTCAAAGGTACTGCTGTAAGCAAAGTAGAGGCTTGTCTGCCTTTATGCGAGCTTGTTGTTTATGCTACTGCCAATTATTTGAATTTTTTGAATTTCAAAATTGTTTACCCCTCCCATATCTCCCGTCTTTATTAGTCTGCAAACTTTGGAAAGGGGGAATGTCTACCATCTTTGTGAATGACGTTTGATCTCCTTCCTAGGGCCGACTCCTCTCTTTCTATTTAAATGCCACTCTCCCCATTTCTTTCACTTTACCCATCGTCATTCTCACAGAATTTATGAAACTTCAGCTTCAAAAATTTCTCAAGACTTCCTTCATTGCTTCTGGTGATACTTTTAGAGCTCTTATCTTCTTTGTCTTCTAAGTTTTTCACTCTTAGGTAAAAATTTTGTTCATTTTTCCTTGGAAATTAGAGGATTGGCCTCAGGTCCTTAGGTGTCTGCTTGAGAATATTTTGGGTTCATCTCTAGGGTTGTTGCTGAGCTGCAGTGCTTTGAAAATGGTTGGGGCTAATGAATCTAGGGTTGAGGATTGGGGGGAGCCCGAGATTGAGGTCAACATCAAATGGATAGTGGATGAGGAGGTTGCGGCCCTTGGAGAGGGAGAGGTTCAGGTTGAATAGACTGACGATGAGGGAATAATTTCTAAAAGAAGGTCCATCAGTTGGATTGGTTAGAGAAAGTGGAAGCAGTGACCTCAGGCCAGGCTGGCTCAGCCGTTTACAAGCAATTCCTATAGGTGGAGCCACAGTGGTAAGGATTGGTTATACTTTGAGGTCGGCCCCTGCTGGTCTTAGTGGGAGATCTCCTATTGGCACTAGACAAGATGTGCCTTGGGCGGCCAAGCATTTTCAATCGAAGGTCAAGCAAAATGACCTAAATGAGATTAGGCAGAGGTTTTGGGTGCCTAATATAGTTGAGCTCTGGGTTCCATACGAAGAAAAGCGAGCTCACTACCCCTAGAGGGCTGCATGGCAATTAATGCCAGAATGTTTGAGGTTGGGTTCAGGCTCTCTCATCCCCCAATTGTGGCTGAGTACCTACAGCTCTTAGACATAGTGCCTTCCCAAATTCAACCCAATGGGTGGAAGACACGAATAAGCTTTCTGGCCTTGTGGCAGGAGGGAGATTATGGTTTCCCATGACCTGAGAACTTCATCATGCTAGCTCAAGGCCAGCACAGATGCATGGATCTATGTCACAGCCCAGCCTAAGGCAGAAGGGTTGCATCTCTGGGGATAAAGGGGGTCTCAGAATCTGTCTTAAGCTAGAAGAACCGCTAGTTTTGGGCTGATGATGAGTGGAAAACTCCTGAAACTCCGAGGGATACTGAACTCAGGGTCAGGAATGCATACGGGGACCACAGTAAGCACTAATTCAGGTTGTACTTAATTTAAGCTGATCATTCTAATTTAGGAAATGAGTGACGTCTTCTCTTGCTCTCATCCTTTGATAAGCAGGTCAAGACAATGTCCAAGCTCAGTAAGGCATACAGCCATGCAAGTGACCTCATTGATGAAGAGACTTTGATTAGGTTTGACCTCTCTGTCCCTAGGGGGGAAGGTATTTTGAGGAATCCAAACAACCATGAGGTCATAGCTCAAAAGCTTTTATGCCCAATTGTCTTTCTGCTATACTCACACTTGTCTTTTTTGCAAGAAAAACACCTTTCCAGGTCCCAAAAATGAGCTATACTAGAGGCTAAAAGGAAAGGAATGAGGACTGTGACTCAAATGATAGAGGACCTCAAGAGGAAGGAGGAGAAGAAAAGCCTGAGGGAGGAGAAAGCTGCTGGCAAAAGGACACTTCCACCGGCTTAGATTGTGATTAGGTAGCCTCAGCTAAAGCGACTTGCCATAACTCATAGCCTGAATCTGAAAACTGCTCAGACTTATCCCAGTTCAGTGGCAGTAAGAGAAGAGCATCCTACTCCTTCCAATTCTTGTTGGCCACAACAACCAGTTGAAGAGGCTGAAAGTAAAGCGTCCTGAATCTTCGTTGGGCTTCAACCTGGCCAAAAAGCCTGTCGAGAGCAAACTAAAGGGCTTTCTTTCTGAGCTACAAGATACTATGATGAATGTAGCCAAGAATTGGTCCAAGAAATGGGAGGGCTACGCCTCTTCACTTTCAACAATTGACCTCTTCCAAGCGAGCACCGTCCTTAGAGCTCACTTAGTAGTTTTGGAGACCCACGTGTTGGACAAAGTTTGAAATCTAGTGACATCATAGCTGAGGTCGAGAAAAACCAACCGGAGTGCGATTTAGATTTCCTTAAGGAGTAGGCCGCACATATAAAACTGGACTATGGCTTGGATAGGTCCAACGAGGAAGAGGACCAGGCTACTCCTACTACTACTACAGAGAAAACAGGGTTTTAAACTCAAATGTAAGTGCATGTAAAGATATGGTTATATGTGGGTGAAAACTTTTACCCCACACATAATGTAAGTGTCAACATATGTGGCTACTAGTCCGTAGTGGAATATTTTTACCAACACACAGGTCTGTGTGTGGGTAATTCTTGTACTTTTGCCCACATATATATATATAAGTAAATATTATAATATGTCTGTGTAATGTAACTGACACAGACGTAATGTTGATGTAGACGATGATGTGGATGATGACGTGGTGCCTTAGGTGGCAAAACTAGATGATGATGTGGACAATGACGTGCCATGTGATGTGTCCATTGACGTAGATGATGACATATCTGCTGACTTGGATGATGATGTGTCCGCTGACGTGGATAACAACGTGTAATTTATTATGTGTGGATATCAAATAAGATTATGTGTGGGTAAAAGTAAGACTCTTGTGTAGGCAAAAGTATAAATGTGTGTTGGTAAAAATATATTTATGTGAGGGTGAAAGAAATTAAATGTGGTTAATTGTTTATTCTTGTGTGAATAATAATTCACTTTTTTCTTTTTCTTCTTTTCATTTATATATTTATAGATTATGTGCATGAAAAGCTTATAAAATTATAAACAAATATTGTAACCAGAAAATTAAAACAATGGTTGCATAAATATATTTGAAACACTAAGAAAATTCATATCCCAATGATGTCCGATAGAAATTGCAGCGTCCTAATAAAGTTTGAATATTAATTCAACAAAATTGAAAAGTAGCATCAACGCAATTAAAATCTTGTCAAGAGTGGGATCAACAAAGCATAACCATTCAATCATCTTTCACATCTTTAAAAGAAAAATAATAAAATTTTGTACATCTTGATACATAACAGGGAGTAGCCATTGTCATTTTCAATTAGCAGTCCAGCGTAATAATTCAATCATCTTTCACATCTCGGCCTGAATCTCAGACTTATCACGGTCCAATAAACCATAATATTTGAATAAGCTAAAAAATGGTTAACAAAACCCAACTATTAACAAAATTGTTGAAGAGTTTCTCTTATGAATTAGTTCATACCAAAACATCTCAAAAGACAAAACCAAGTACCAATATATGCAAACTTCAATAGACAAGATCGACATAAATCCAAAAGCAAGAATTTATTAGATTTGAACAATATCAACATTATTACAGGTAACCTAAACGTATTTAGACCAACAAGGTCAGTACTTTTTAGCAATCATTAGAATTTTTATGCCTCGTGAAATTCTCAAAAAAAGAATCAAAATCTGGAAAAGAGCTTAACAGAATACTATTCATAGAGGAATCAACACGGGATTATTGCTCTCTCCTCTCTCCCTTGGGGGATATGCCAATCAGAAGGAAGAAGAAAACCCCCAAAGCCCAGACCTTTATTTTAGAATGTGTGTTTGCTTCTACTTAGCAATATCATTGGTACTTCTACTATAGATATCTAATCACTAAACAAAATATCTTTTCTTTAACTAATTCCAAAGACTATGGCATGCAGTAATCTCTAGGTATTCATTCATTTCCATCAAAAGCTTATAGAAATTATCGAACTTTATGAGTATGCATAAATCAAAGATCTAAGAAAGTTAAACATAGCCCTATTACCCTTTAACATACCATGCGCTTGGCGGTTTCCAAAAGCAACAAGAAGGTGTTTCCAGGAGAAATAAATATTGTAGCTATACGTATTCTACAAAGAATAAAGTGCCATGATAATACGACACGTCTAGAAGCTTAAAAAAAAGATCTGAACAAAGTGCCATCATAATATGACTCCTCTAGAGAGTGCTAGATAAGGATTATATATTAATAGAAAAAAGCTAAAATTTTGTTGAGGTATGACCTGATTAACATCATATACAGTCATAGTTTTATTAAAGGCAAAATAGGCAAAGACAATGGTTAAGATCAAATTGCATTGATCCTAAATCCGCAAGAAGGGACTTTACAGGAGATTGAGAAAGATCGGAAGAGCACATTAAAAGAGAACACAAAATGGGAGGTGATGAACAAGAAAAAATGGGTTCTTGAGAAATTTGGGGTCCAAATGCCAAAATTAAATAAGAGGTCACAGAATAAGAAATAAACAACCGGTCGTGCTAGAAAATAAAGAAACATTATCTTCCTGAGATGTGTGGCAATGAAGCTCTTTCATCCCTCTATACTTCCTTGTAAGTAAACTATGTGGATCCTGCGAAATCCTATAACACCAAAATATAAAGTCACATTCTTCAATTCAAATCCATATGAAAACCTGTGCTAGACCAGAATCTCCTGATTAACACCACTAAAGCACAATGTCATCAAAAGATTCCACCAACATGCATTTTTTAAAAAATAGAAGTTTAAAACCAGAAATTTAGTTCAAGAATTATTTTGAAGAGAAAATTGCCTAAAATGATCATGATGTGGAACCTATGAATGCTCATAACTTCAGATTCCTTTTTGTTACAGAACTACAAGACGTGTAAAGAAAAGTGAAGTAGCAAACTAGTGATAAAATCTAATAAGAAGGTTAAAGAAATGAAACTACTAAAGATTATGCCGTTCGAATGCGCATGAATTGAAAAGCTGCATTGAAGTCAATAGAGGGAGTTTATATTTTTCAAGTTTTTTTTACTTGTATCCTCTAGATATTACAGGATAGTGACAAGGAAAACTGCTGAATATCAACTTTAAGCAAACAAGGGCCTTGCGTATCTTGTAATTTATTTCAACATAATTTTTTTTCAAAACTTTTTCTATGTATGTTTGCCATATATCACAAAAACAATATGTACTCACATACATGTAACATCATTAATTTTCTTTGTAGTTATTCAGTCATCAAACATGATTTTTTTTTAATTTTTCTTGTTCATCTAATTATTATACATTACAGTCTATATTTCCCTGTCCATTTTGCATGTTCATTTTATTTCAGTATAATAACCATAATTATCCTTTTCTTGTCCGTCTAGTCTTTCCCTATTCATTTTTGTTGCTTATTCTAGTTCACTGTAATAACTATGAGCCATCAACACTCCCTTGTTTATCTAACAAGTATACGTTACAATCCAATTCTCTTGTTTCCTGTTGTGAATTTTGCCCATTCAACTAACTATAATAACTCATGCAAGGCATAATTAGCGAGAAAAGAGAAGCTCGATAATCATATTTTCATTTATAATCCATACCAAAAGAAGAAAGGAAACTGGAAACTACAATGAACATAGAACTTATATATAAAAACAAACTACATCGGGAAGAATAGAGAAGTGAATGATGCAGCAACGACATAAAGAAGGCAAAGTGCTTCCTTAGGTTTGCACTCCGTTTATACATTTTGGATTTTGAGCATTTATTTTGGTTGTCCGATGCTAACTTTGTCAATGACTTTTTCTAAGGAATCAATGTTCTACCCCTACCAGTCTGTCAAATGTCTAGTCCCAAAAGGGCTTTTCTTCTCCCTTTTCTGATTGCAACAATTTATTGTACAACAAGAAGAGATTGTGTAATGTTGACATCATTTTAATGAAAAGGGCGTATAAGCACTAAATATATGATTGCTTTCAAACTAATTTGACACTTACAACTTGTTTGAGGAAAAAGAAGTATTAAAGGAAACTCACCTTCATTCAATTTGAATTGAAGGAAACTTTGCAATCTAAATTCTTTTTGCACCACCTAAAAGATACATAAATTAATAATTAAATAACGGTTGTGAACAAATTGTTGGAAAAAATAGCTACAAAAACTAAGTCAAAAGGAAGAATGTGTAAATATGATAGAACAAATGATAATAACTGCTTCTCAACTTGGCTATTGAAGAATCATTATAGTAAGAAAAGATTATAAGTGCTAGCAACCTTTTTATTGTTCCATTATGACACCTACAAAGCACTTCACTTTCTTCAAAGCTAAAAATGATTAATATGATACAAAAATTTTCATAGTACATGATAGAACTTTTCCATATTAGAAATTGATTATTTAAAAGATGGTTCATGCTTTTAAAATATTATCCTAACTTAAAATTGGGTGACAAATTTTGACTTAGAAAAGCAATAAAAGCTGAAACTTCTAAATAGTACAGTCATTTTCATTCCTTCTCTCATGTACTGCAAACTGTTGAAGCTGAAATATATAAATTAGATTTTTGAAGTGAAATTGAAACACAATACACCAACATCTAACACATATAACAAGCTGCTATTTTTTGGAGTTGATTTCCAAACCTGAATCTTTCTTATACTTTTTCTAGGTTGAGAATTTTCTATTTTATGGGTTTTGAGTATAATCTATAATGTGCAATTTTCTCTAGTGTGGGGGCTCTGTTCTTGGGTGCTTCTTTAATTTAAAATTATTTCATAGAATAAAAATTTGAGGGTATGTCTGGTCACCAAGGGAAAAAAGATGCCTAAGAATTTGATAAAAGAACAAGCTGTAACATCGGAATCACTTCTTTTGCCTTTTAAATTAGTAAATTTCAACAATTAGTTAAATAATTATTTTTCTCCAATTCAACCAACGTAAACCAATTAGACAATTACATTATTTAAGGTTTAAATTTTAAATTATCAACCAACAATCAACACTGTACTTGTGGTAACAGCAACAAGTCCAACCGTCCTTTGTCCAAGAAAATTTTTTTTGGCTGATTCATAGTCTCAATGTAAACACAAACACTTCATATCCATTATCCAAGCTGTATTTTTCAGTAATAAAGGCCAAAAAAGTAGGGCAATTCTCCCTAATTTCAATATTCTAGCTTAACTTAACTTAGGGCAAAATCAATTTAGGATTTAGGGCTTAAATTACTGGAAAACTAGAGGAAGAAAATGCCAAGAAGAGGACCGCCACCTACAGCCTATCTCCAGTTGACACCACCACTGGACCTCCATTCATCGGAGCTGAAATAGAGGAACGATTTCATGAGGTTAACCCGAAGTTGTGATTGGCAAGGTCAGAACAGATAGAGAGTTAGACAAGAAAAGAATCGATTTGTTCTTTTTTTTTGTCTTTTTGAATTTTGAACACGCGTTTATTTTTTTGGGTTTGATTTGGAATCTATTTTAGGGATTTCATTTAAAAGGAGAGATCAACAAAAACATTTATCTAAGAGGGGAAGTGTTTATAATTTTTGTCTAACTAACCAAAGCATTAAAAAAATCACCAAAAATCCACTAAAATATCTTCCACCATTCCCTCATCCTTAATGATGCTGCTTAGATCAAACATTCTTCTTCTTCACACAATGCATTCTCCCGGGAAAAAGCAACTGCATAATTATTCCAGCAACCGTGATCAATCTTCTCCAAATCTTGTTGAAGAAAACCTGAAAATCTCTTAATTAGTTGGCCTATGATCTTCCCAACAATTGAGGTATATATTTTCAAATGTATTTATCCTTTCAAGAACTAAGAAGCTCAACACAAACACATACTACAAATCTTCTTACACTTGGTTGGTGGAGAGGAGTTGGTGTCATTGATCTAAGACTGGGTTTCTGTGTTCATTCGACATCACGACATGGATACCGTGACATGCCCCATATCACGACATTCATGTCGTGATGCTAGTTTGAACTAGTTTCTTGTTTCTTCATAGCATGAATTGATTTTTGTAAGCCGTGGTTTTGTTCTGATATTGGTATTCGGTTCACTTGTGAGTACTGCATACTTGTTGTGCTATGTACTATTTCATGGCATTAATGCGATGATGCTAGGTTGAAGTATTACTTTCTTCCATCCAAATAGTAATTGAATTTCAAAACCTATATCTTTGTTTTGAGGTTTTTTGAGGTTGGCACCGTGGTTCAGTTGGACATCACAGAATCCATGTTGTGATTTGCACCATATCACGACATCTATGCCGTTATGCTAGTTTGAAATGAATTAGTTTTCTCTCCTAGTTCTAACTGATTATGAGTGCATATAAGGGTATTTTTAAATGGTTGTGTATTTTCTTTTTGTTTAATGGATGCATATTTGTAGTTTTATAGCAAACATGTATGTAGTTTTCTTGTTATTTAGTTTTCATGCAGTAAGTTTTTTTAATTAGAAAAATGTGAACTTAATAAATTAAATCTTTTTATCTCTTGTTGTAATATAGCAATGGACAATGGGAATACAGTGTGGATATCAGTTTCTAAAACGTGGTCAGTTTGTGGAGGAAATTGATGGAATTCATACAAGTTTATTTCTCAAACATGCTCGCTGTTGTAACTGCATAGGCGTGGTGATGCACTTTTGGGGTGAATTTGGGATCTTCATTTCACTGGGTTGCACACAATACTATTTTAGCTGTATTGCATTAAATTTGTTATATTCAGGAAGGGGGACAATAAAAATTCAATGTCATTAGTCAGACTCACAATGTAAACTTTACCACAACAATCACCAATAGTTCTCAGTTAGCTACGGTTCATCAGTCATAATACAATAAACACATTTTTGGAACTCTAGGCTCACTGAATACTCGATTTCAATGTGTTCTAGTACATCGCTGCAAGGATATAGTGATCTCAGGAGCTATCATTGTACAAGTGTCGTGATGGTCTTCTTGAGTGGTTTTGGGGCCCTTCTTTTACCGAGACTTGCAAAATCTGATTTTACTATGTACTCTACTGATTTTGTTGAATACTATGGGAGGGCTTTTTGAATTCCACGTAGTTGATCCTATTAACTTCGCTGCATGAGTAACTCCATGAGGTAGTGTAACAAATGAAAAAACTCTTATGTTGGCTATAATTTATAGGTAAAAAAGTAATAAACAACTTGAAAAAACACACAACCCGATGTTTTATTATAGCCATGGTCACGGGATATTCTATTTCAACGCATTTCAGCCCATCATGCACCGGTGTTTAAGATTGTTCTATATACCACTGCATGGGTTCAGTGATGCAATTCCAAGTTCATTTTGGGGCACAGTAACAACCAGCATTTGGACGTTGTATGAGGTGGTGATGTTACGTCACGCTCAATTTCGATGCGATTTGGCATATCATGGTACCCATGTAGTGTACCAAACTATTGTCGCGGCATGAATGTAGTGATCCAACTCTGGGTAGATTTTGGGACCCTCCTTTGGTCTAAGTATACCAAATGCATTCCCGCATCATACTCTACCTAGTACAGTATGTTTGAGCACATGGAGGAAATGAATGTCATGCTATTAGGCCAATTTACAACTTAACACTAGTAAAGTTACAAGACATTGTGTGATTATAATAAAGCTCATCGTTTTCCCTTCATTTACGACTCGAAAAGCAGAAAAAACATTGAATGCATGCATCAAGACATTGTGTGGTGGCAATGCTACTTCGTTTGATTCCGACGTGGCTTGGCATATCGCGGCACACATGTCGTGAAGTAATCTATTGTCACGATATTGGTGTAGTGATGGATTTTTGAGTCAATTTTCTAACCTTCCTTTCATCGGGCAACATTGCATGCATTCTCACGTCACACCCCACTTAGTAAAATGCATTTGAGCACGTGGAGGAAAGGAATTTCATACCTCTAAGACGATTTACAACTTAGCATTGATAAAGTTATATGATATAGTGTGATTATGACTGAAGCTCATCATTTTCCCTTCGTTTACACCTCAAGAAGCAGAAAAAACATCTAAAAACACAAATTTGGATGCCGTATGGGTGGTGGCATTGCCTGACATTTAATTTTGACACAATTTGGCATATCACGGCACCCATGCTGTAAAGCAATCTACTATCGAGGCACCGGTATAGGGATGCACTTCTGCATTGATTTTGGGACCCTCATTTTGCCAGAGCCTACCAAATGCATTCTCACATCACAGCCCACTTAGTATAGTGTACTTTAGCCTGTGGAGATGCCTTTTAAGCAGATTCACAACTTAGCACTTGTAAAGTTACAAGATATGGTGTAATTACGAGTAGAGACCATCATTTTTCCTTTGTACATGCCTCGTAAACCAGAGAAAACACTGAGAATATCATGTACACTATGAATATTGTACAAGTGGTGATGTTCCCTCATGCTCGATTTCAACATGGTTGGGCATATCATGGTACCAAATGCCGCGATAGTAGCGGGGTGCAGTGATGTCCTTCCTAATGGATTTCTGAGCCCTCCTTCAACCAGAACACACGCTATTAGTTGCCCTACCATACCTACCACACCCAACTTATTTGAAATCTTTTGATCCCAAGAAGAACATGAATTTCTCACGATAGTGACATTTACAACTTAGTAAGTAGTTGTTATGAGTAAGAGTATAAGTTGCTAGCTCAAACTCGTTGGTTCACTTTAGTTAGCACTTCAAATCAGTAACTGAAATGGAAACGCACATGAGAAAACCATCTAGTTGAGGATGGAGAGTCATATTTGATCACAAAGCTTTTTGGCCTATCACGACAACCATGCTTTTCGTAATATGGTTGCAGTGATGGCCTTCCGGATAGATTTCTGAGCCGTCCTTCAAACGAAGCACACACCATTAGTTCCCTTGCCATACCCAACTTATTTAAAATTGTTCAATCTTGGGAGTGTACATGATTTGCTCTTGATAGTGAGATTTACAACTTAGTAAGTAGTTGTTACGAGTAAGAGTGTAAGGTGCTACTTGTTGGTTCGATTCAGTTAGCACCTCCAAAATCACAGTATCATGTTGAACACACATGTGAGAATGTTGTATGATCAACGGAGTCTAGTCACATTTCAATTTTGACGCATTTTGGTATTCACTGCGCCCTTACCGTGACGACGATGCTATTAGGGCCTAGGTGTAGAGATGTTGATCCATGTTGATTTTGGGACCGTCCTTTGACTGGGACACACTCAGTTCATTTTTGTGTCGCACCTACCTTATAAAAAATGCGTTTGAGTATGGATAGTGTGTGAATTGAAATAGCTACTACTATTTATAACTTAGTAAGCTTATATTGCCAGTTATAGAGGAAGATGGTAGGCAAAACTCGTTCATTCAAATCTCAAAATTCTTTAAATACACAAACACGCATGCAGACCTATATAGTTGAGGGTCTGAAGTTGTGTTTGATTTCTACCCACTTAACACCAGCACGGCACTCGTGAGCCACAATGGCACCCATGCCGTGATGTCTACTTAGCACACAGCACGAGTGCAGTGATGCCATTCCGAGGGTTTTTTGAGCCCCTTATTTCACATGGGAGTTATCAACGCGCCTTTCTACCACATCGCTCTGTGTTTGTGGTTTTGAAATGGTGGACTCTAATTAAAATGAAAATTTTCCCATGTAATATGAACCTACGCATCCTTCTAGTATTTACAAGCCTAGGAAGAAAAATGTTATCATGATAAATCGCAAAAACTGTTTGCAGAAATTTTGACATAATTTCCCTTATATCACATACTATTCCAAACCTATACTGATGGCGTATCCTGATACATCCACACGTACACAAGTTTTACAAAGCACTATATGCTAATATCTACACATCCTTCATGTTGACGTACATGATACACATGAACCTTGACTTTTATGCCGCAGCTCTATACTACATATGCATTATATAATGGCTAATGGATTGCAAAAGAGGGCTGCTCTGAAGCTGGAGTGGTTTTGCGAAAATTGCTCGAGTTGTATTGCACCTACAAATAAATACAACACAGAAGATGCTCATAAGTGAAATGAAGAGCAAGTTCAAAGATATCGACATCTATATGTGAATAAAACTAAATTTAAGACAACAATTTTAACTGATTCGCTGAGCATAAAGGATCAATAGTTATAGAAATAGAAATATTTTCATAATCTTGTATTCACCTTTACATGTGTAGCCACCAGGTCAAAAAATTCAGCGAAGGTCAAAGGTCAACAAAGGATTGGGTCATGGGGTCTTGGAAGCAAGCCCTGAGCATGCCCAGCGACCAGAAGATCTAGATACCTAATTCAGCGACTTGAAGAATGAATCTCTACTCCAGTGCTCTTGCGGTCCAAGATGTCTAGGCACCACGACAGCAAGCTCATAGTAGCTCAACCTAACTCCACGACCTAGAGAGCAAGCCAACTGCATAGTAGCTTGGAACCGACATGTGAAGCCTTATCATCACTTGCTACTAATGGAACACCATCATTAAATACGAAGCGGTGGTTACCTGTCCCATATATAGCTTAGACAACTATTAGTCTAAAAGTGAGGGATTAATCTCAGTCAATTCGAGCCTTGCATCATTCTTGTTGGCCAACATTAAATGTATATAATCATTGCTCCCATGCAAATGGCAAATGTACACTATAAATAGAGGTAAACGGAATTGAGAAGCGGTTTGACACCCAAATCTCACTCTTCTTGTCTTCAATACATTTATGGTCTTTTATTTATTATGAACATTCCTTGCCCTTTCTATATTTATTGCTTATATCAATTCAAATATGAATTTCCCACACATATAAATCTTGTTTATTGAGTCGAAGGCCAAATTTGACGTCAATAACATGAATTTCTTTTAGTATTATTGTATATAAGATCTCAACCAAACAAATGAACTTAATTTGTTTAATCAAATCCGCTAGTCAAGTTCGTTAATATGTAGTCAGTTATTAAGTACTTTGTTATGATGTTGATCCTTAAATAAGGTATTCCAAACCATAAACATTCCACATTATTAAAAATTAAAAAATGGCTAACATAATGGATAAATAACAGCAAAGCATGAACTACAAATACTAACCTATTAAAACCTTTTCATATAAATGGGCTTTTATTGCTTGATGATAGATATAAGGGCACCCATGCTGTGATTTGCACTAAACAGAGGCATTCATGCCATCATGCTCTAGTTAGTACTAACACTTTATTAAGTGGTTGTTCTATCTATTTGTAGTTAAATAATCCGTTCAAAATTGTGATACATGGTATTGGCTTCACAAGCCATTCATGGGAAATTAGTGCAGCTGGTGTGGTCTGCTTCCAAAATTCTTTTAAATGAAATATTTCTACCATTTGCTCATTTTGTAGCTATTATATTATTACTGTATACTCCAGACAACATTTAATTTGCTCCACCGTCTAATTTTATCTTGTGCAGTCTGTTTTCACTTTCATTTTCATTTTTTTATTATCTTTGTTAACCTTATGAAGTAGGAAATTCCCTAATCCATCTTACTAGTTTTTGCACTTAAAAAAGCCTTTTTCATTCTTTGCAGAGTTGAAGGTTGACCAAATAAATATCGTTTTGACATAATGCTTCGTAATGCTATGCTAAAAAGATTCTATTGGAATATTCTATTATACGAAATTGGATCATTTTGCTATATCTTTACTATTTCTTTTTTCCTATGACATATTAAAGACTGGATATTTTTATTTAGTTATTATAGATGTCATTTGCCCATTAAGGTTTTCATTTCTGTAATAAATTTCATTGAAAACTTATGTAACGAATGCTCCATAATCCATATGGATGATCATATTGATTTCCAATTTATAATAAGTACAAAAAATTAATAAGTTTGAGAAGTATGCATTGGCATTTTGGTTTCATAGGGTGTTAGTGTTAGAAGGCCAAGTGCTGAGGAGGTCATAACAACGTAATAAAATCACTTAGAAATTCACAACATATGAGAATCCATTGTAGCGAACCAGACATTCAAAAAGGCCCATAAGAAAATATTTCAGTAGAAGGAAATTTTGATTTGTAGCTAGAACCATAATGAACTAATGAATTAGCAATCTCATTCAAGAACACTATTCTAGAACTGCACCCACATAATAATGGCCAAAATGAAGATATTTCTCGTTCTAAGATTAGTGAGCATAAAGCAATTAAAGAAATTATTACAAGTTCATTGCATAACAAATAAATTCCCACTGGAATTCAAGAAATAATAGAAAAAAAAAGGTATAATGAATATATAAAATCTTAACTTCCTAGCTTTTCCACTTCGCTACTGCGTGTACAACGATTTCTAATTTAGTCATTTAAGGATTACAACTATTCTTCTTATGGCAATAATAATAATGTAGTATAGTAATCAAGATAAAGAGACCTTTTCATTTTATCTATTTATTTAATACAAGCAAGATAACACAATTTACAATATAAATAGTTCCATACAACTAATTCCAGTATACAACTTTCGCCAGTTATCATGCACAATTCACATAACCCATCCACATAATAGACATAAATTAAAGAGCGTAAAATAGAAAACTTAGAAAACTAAAAAGTTATAAGACACATAGACAAAAAAATATATAGAAGGTAATTAGCTTTTATGTATATAGTGTTACAGAGATTGTATACCTTTTATACAACTCAAATTACACATCTTTACAAGAGGATAAATGCAAAAACAAATAGAAGTATAAAATGCACAGAATACATAATGGAAATCCCAGACCAACAATAAGAAAGATCAAAAGTCAAATGTTCTACTTTCTATAATTTTGTGCAAATGTAAGTATATAGGCACCCTGATCCATCTTGGTGCCTCTGAATATGTGTTAGGTTGTGCTACCTAATAAACCCGGGGGCTATGATGGTGTAACGGATTAGGATTATGTCCATAGGTGAAAGCCGACGAATGAATTGGAAAATATTAGAAAGTGTCAATTGTGTCACCCTAAGTTGTGTTGGACCAAGGTTGTCTAAGTGGTTTTTTCGTTGTAATGTTTTTCACATAGTTGCTCAAAATCCCACCCAAACATACCCCTATTCCCTCTGCTTGGTAACTAAACAAGAGAGTGATTTTACCTTTTGTATCATTGGAATTTGTCTGAAGTCTTTTGGAAGGATTGTGTTAATTGATTACTTACCTTAAAGACTTGGCTGCCTTTTGTCATTAAGGTTGATTTGTCCATTTTTGGATGCACCATCAAGAGGAGAAAAACCAGAGACACAGGCTGGGATTTTCTTTGTGAAAAACGCCACTATCCTTTTGTTTCTTTGCCTATTTTCTTAGTGAAAACAAGTGCTTTATGTGGGTGTTTTACGTGGGTGTTTTAGTGTTGCCAATGGAGACAGTTGTAGAGTTAGTTTTGGCTGTTTCTTGGTCGACTTGAGGACTTGGTTGGAGACCTTTGACACTTGGATCTGAGCCCTGATCGTCCAACACGATTTCATCATCTCCGGCCAGCAATTTTAGAGCAAGACTATCTCTATTTTTATAGCTTTGTTTTATTCTTCCTTGTTTTGTGCCAAGTTTTATACTGTAATTAATACTTTTTGTGACTTCTTACAAGGTTATAACCGAAAAAAATATGTTTGTGTATGAATTTAGATTGTATGCAATATTAATTTAGTTCGAACGATGCTGTGGGATCAACTTCTTAGTGGTGTGCTCTTTGGTGGGATTGCTGGTGTCGCTTCTACTCAACTACATAGCCGGGGTGGGGGCAATCAAGGCTTCCTCACCACTCCACCATGGATTTTCTTACGATATCTAATATTAGTAAAGGCTCTAATTGGTAACTTTGTCTAATGGGGTTGAATGGTGAAATCCGATCTTTTTTTTCTTTTTTCTTTCTCCATTTTCTAAACGTTTTCGTTTTCTAGTATTGAATATCACTTGAAATGAATTTCTATGCTTAACTTATGGCCTTAATGAGTACTCACTATTTGCATGCGTACAAACGTGTCTAGTTAAAGGACCAGAATTTGGGTGATAAATGATCTTTATGTTTCTATGTTGTGCTACCCTCTGGTTTATAAGTTTTCTAATATTATTGGAGCATTTCTGAGTTCTTCGTGGTGTTGGAGAGTGATTGCTCCTTAGATAACTCTATTTCTTGTATATTTAGAATGTACTTTGTGACTTTATTTGTTGGTTAAAAAATTGCATTGCGTACTTGAAAATATTGAGTGTTTTGCCTTTACATAATTGAAATATAGACTACTAAAGCCTGTAAGTAAAGTTTAAATCAAATGCGTTGAGCAGACATGCAATTTAATAAGAAAACTCAATTCGGTTTCGGCTTATGCCAATTAGGAGTTTCAGAAAACACAAATAGTTAGATTTCTTGAATATGCTATTTGTCTATTTCAATATATTTAACTTGTTTCCTAGTATGTGTTTAAATTACATATGATGGATTCTTATGGAGTTCTTGATATTCAACAGGCTTTGGCTGCACTTGTTTTGTTTATAATTCATATCTTTTTATGGACAATACCTACTATAGAAGGTAGGTATAGTGACTTCATGGTTTAAATTATAATCCTACTAATCCAGCCACTTTACAGCTCAACCACTGTATAGAAACAAGTAAGTGCAAAATACACATTTATTTCAACTCAAAAAGGGGTATTCATGCTCAGAGCTAAGCTCTTTATAATTTTATCTTGTTTATGCTCTGTATTTTTCCCTTATGAGTGAAAATTTTAATTCTTTTAAAGTATCAACTTGTGATGTGTTGCTTTATTTTTTTGATTCAATTCTTTTATAACTGAGATCATATAATTCACAAGCTTGTTTGATTATTACTCTTAATAATGACATCGTAAGCTTGTGAGCATTATATTGAACTGAGTAGAGAGATCCTTAAGGCTGAGCACGTAGGTACTTAGATTGGTAGCCCCTTGAGATCACGAATAAGCGATCTCCCCTCAAGCTTTCACTTAACGCTTCTAAAATAATTTTAAGCCTTAGCTCAGTAACTTTCATAATTTCATGAAAATTTATCTGAGGTGTCCTCGAGGGCACATATGAACTTTTAGCTTGGTTGTAGTTTTGTAGTTTTTACTAAGCCCGTTTCGTTGGTCCAAATGGGCTTTATTGAGCCCTAGCCACTTTGATCATTTATTTTTATCCATGAGCTTGTGTGATATAAGGTTGCACTCTTTTATAAAGGTTATCACATTAGTAAAACATCACGTACCAATCAATAAATTGCATATGTTAGGTCAGTTAGCAATGATTTTGAAATTTCAAGGTCTCATAGACTCTAAACCTTTCCTATAAGCTGCATATGTCATGACTAGTGCATTAGCAAAACCAAAGATGACAATTTTTCACTGGTAGCACTTTTTTAGATGCTCAGCGTTCCATGGATGCATGAACTCAGTTCCTTCACATTCTTGAGCTCGTAAGCTTCATCTAAGACGACTCTTTCAACCTATAAAGTCCTTCCGACTAGGTCCTAGGGTCCAGAGGCTACTCCCTTTGATGATAGTAAGACCTTGTAAAGGGCCGGGCCCCCAACCTCGAACCTACGTACTTTTATTCCTAATTCTACACAAAAGGTCGTAAACCTGGAGCTGTAAAACTATTTGCCAATGTCTGTGAATATAGCATAGGGTACTCCAAATCTATAGATAATGACTTCCATATGAAGCTCATAGTTTTCTGCTCCTTTATGGTGACTAGGGCTTCAACTTCTACCCATTTAGTAAAGTAGTCAATAGCCACTATAGTATATTGAGTTATTCCATTTCCCTTTGGGAGTGAGCCAATAAGGTCAACTCCCCATTTGGCAAAGGGCTAGGGTCCCATCACCAAAGTTTATTCTTCTGGCAGACTCCAGATGAGTGGGGAAAACCTTTGGCATTGTCCACAGGCCTTTACAAATTCAATAGCATCTTTCCTTAACCTACGCCAAAAGTACTCCTATTTCAGGATCTTACGAGTGAGAGACAGGCCGCCCGAGTGATTATCACAAACTCCAGATTGGACCTCTTCTAGGACAGTTTTTGCTACTCCTAGGGCAAGACACCTTAAGAGAGCTCCTGCAAAGATCCTTTTGTATTATTTTCCATCTATCAAAGTGAAACTTGCAGCCTGATATCTGAATTTTTTGGCCTCCACTCCTGGAGGGCTACTCCTTCTTTCAAAAACTGGATAACTGGGTCCATCCAGTTGCTAACCTGATCAATTCCCACAGTAATTACTGGTCTTGCCAATTTGCAAAGTCGAGAGCTCACCGATAGGTGTGCTTCCAAGCTCACCTGCTCCCTTTCGTGGCAAATTTAGCTAATACGACAGCATCTGTGTTTTCAGCTCTTGGAATCTTTGAAATTTTGAACCATTCTAAGTCCTTTAGTTCTAGTGTTAACTTATCTTGACATTGGGATAGTTTTTCCCCTTCGACCTTATATACTTTACTAGTCTGATTCACAACTTTTGATGGTTAGCTTTTTTTATCCTTATGGATTTAGCCATGCCAATACCTACCAAAAGAGATACGTATGCTGCCACATTTTCTTTCACTGAGAATCCATACATGACTGCTTGATGATATTGGCTTGATGGGCTCACAAGGACAATTCCTACTTCAGAAGCATGTCCATTTGAGGACCCATCTGCAAATAACTCCCAATCTGGAATTTCTTCTGCCCCCTAGTTAGAGAGTAATGGGATGAGCTCACCTTTGGAGTCGACCAGAGCATGTCCGCTAATAGCTACCCTTGGTTTATAGTAGAGTTTATACTGGCTAAGCTCCACTGACCACTTGACCAGACTGCTTGACTTCTGCAATACCTGCCTCAGGGGTGCATTGGTCAAGACCTCAATGGTATGCGCGAGAAAATAGCGACAAAGCTTTATATATGCGATCACAAGAGCATAGACGAGCTTCTCCATATGCAGGAGGGTACCTAAGTTCCACATCCCACAGTGCATGGCTTACGTAAAATATAGGGAACTGGGGAGTACCTGCTATCCTGACTAAAATCGTATTGACAGATGAGTTAGAAACTACTAAGTACAAGGATAGAATTTCTCCATGCTTTAGTTTGGACAATAGGGAAGTAGATGAGAGATGCTTCTTTAGCTCCTCAAATGTTACCTGGTAGTCATTTGTCCACTCAAAATCTTGGACTTCTTAATAACAGTTTCAAAAAAGTGTTCACATTTTTCGGTTGATCGTGAAATGAAACGATTAAGTGCAGTAACTCTCTCCATAAGGCGTTGGACCTCCTTGACTGATTTTGGAGGCTCCATTTATAGGACATCTTTGATCTTCTCTTGTTTGACCTCAATGCCTCATTGATTTACCATGTGTCATGACATTTCTCTTAAGGTTTATTGCAGTTTTATTTAAAAATTTAAACTAATTGTCTCTCCAGAAGTCTCAAAATTCACTCCAGCGGGGTCGCAAGATGTTATGATATTATTTTAAAATTTCTTAAAGTTATTAGTCTTGTTCTTTTATTTTCCTTAAATGTCATTGGTGATTAAGGATTTCAACTATTACGAATCTTGATGATTTATCCGACTTCTAAAATAACGAAATTAAACTAAAAAGTAGATCACTAAGATATATTCATTTATGTATACATGGCAACAAATCATCCTTAGTCGAATCCTTCAATTTTACCAAATCTCTCATTCTTTATTGAGAAGTTTAACTTTCAATGACATCGACTACAAGAACAATTTCAGTCATCCCATTTTCCACAATTGGCGTTAAGTCCTTTAGGTCATATATTAATGCAAGATAAGATTAAATTATGAAATGTCAAGGTCTCATTAATTGAAGGGTTAGGACCAAGTTCACGAAATATTGCAAACTTGGAACATGCTCTTGACACTTCAGTTTGCTATGCTCAAGATCCCCATCTGAAAATAGAATGCATAGGATGTGGAGTATTAACTACTGGAAGTTCTAGGTCACAACCCTTTGTTTAGAACAAAAAGGCAGATTGTTAGACATTTATCTAACTATATTTTGCTCTTGGTTCATGTTCCACCTTTGCGATTCTTTCATCCATTTATCATCTCAACAAATCATAAAATCATATAACTTCATATTAAATAGGTGACCAGCATACTTGTTACATGGTAGTAATACGAAAGAGGGTCACAAAGCACAATTGAAAATAACCTTCTTCTATCTTTCCATCATCATCTAATACGATATTTCTTCATAATAATATAAAGTTCCATCCGTAAATATACTACCATAATTACTTATATTACTACTATGCCTTTGTTAGCATATCAACTTACTTACATAGCCATAACAAATTTATTTAGAAGCTCCACTTATTAGTGTTATACCTCTCATTCTACATGAAGTCGAGGACATCATCAAAGTTCTCGATCTTGATAAAAGTGGTAATATAATGATTGAAGCCTGGTAGTCTTCATATACTCCCTACCAATTCATCTTGCAAATGCACATGAAATGGCCATCCTCCAGTGAGATGACCTAAGAGCTTTACTTAACTTCATAGATTCTCCTCCCCAACATCTATCATAGAGATAGGAAAGGGTGAATACACAAGCATTCAATGAGTAGCAAATTTTAAAGTAAGTCTTTGAATAAAACATTTCAAAAATTTTTGGCTCCTTTATATAAGATGGAAATTACCTCATAAGCTCATCATATAATAATATATCATTCGTAGCTTTATCATAGGGGATCATCTCACCGGATTAACTTGCATCATAAGTCATAATCATTCATCTTAATCATAGTGACACGTACATAATACTTCCTGGTACCATGTAGTATATGTAACTTGATCCCAAAACATATCTAGCTTTCATCACAATCATAGTGATGTAATTCCACATGCGTAACACAATCATTCTTCATTCAAGAAAAGAATATATCATAAAACATAAATTTTTCATGAGATGCTCTTGAAAAAGTTAGATACTACCCACTATTATTGTGCTCACACGATCAAAACTTCACCTACATTCACAAATATTTAAACCATAAATAAACTTGTATTCTCTCCGTCCAGATTCTACAATAGTTTATTCTAGTGAATTTTAGTGATCTCTTTCGAATTTTCAAGGCATGAAAAGTCATTTTCATCTCGATCTCTACTATTCTAAAGGAGAATATCATTAATAGAAAAAGTCCAAGGCCTTACCTCTTTTAGATAGTATGTTCCAAGTCTGCCCTTTTTCCTCCTTCTTCAATTGTCCCTTTCACTTACTTACTTTTGGTGGGTTGCTTTCTACTTAGTGCAGGTGTATTTATCAGAGGTAAGGGTGGTTCTCGCCCATAGTTTTGCCTCATTTCTTATGCTAGAATAAGTTGAGCGGTTTAAGGTTTCTTGTCCATGTGTATTCAAGACATGTGAAGTTAATGAGGTGGCATTCTTGAATTGTACAACAAAGAAGGCTATGTTTTTAAGCAAATGATTACCTAGAGTTAGGTAATCATTGAATTCACTACATTTGGTTTTCCATGCAATTAATTAATTTGGGATCCATCCTTAAATCATCAACTCCCAAACAAGACATATCTCATATAGGCCTTTTTGCACAATGATTTGAGGGCAATAAAGTAATTATTTTTAGAAATAACTAGTTTCTTCTTATAGTATCCATATAAAAGTCTAATTTGGTATGACAAGAGCATGATAATCATTTTTAGAATCTCATCCAAGGCATTTCAAAATAGGCCTCGAAAATCGCCTCTCAAATTGTACTATTTTCTAGATGTTCGGTAGGTCTCAAGCACGAACATCTTGGAGTGTCAAGACCTAAGGCTTATCCCAAATTTTTCTCATATCCTTTCATTCTCTTTTCTTTTGTTTCATTTAGTTCTTGTAAATGGTCATTTATATTATCATGTCATGTCATAAAATAAGGTCTGTTTACTGTAACCTACCCCTTTAAAAAATTTTGTCCTTGAAATTGCCTTAGAATTATTCTAGATACAAGCTCTTCAAATCTTCTTCTCTTTCCCAATTCTCTTCTTCCATTGCTTCGCTTCTCCATGGGACTCAGATCAGTGGCACTTCTTTGTTTTCACAATTTCTTGGTACCTTTCATTATTATTTATATTGGTCGTTTTTCGTGAGTGAGATCAGGTTGAATTTCCGAGATCGAATCTAGTAATACACACGAAGGATCAGGTATGTATTCTCCAAGTTCTAAGTCATGAAATATATTGTGCATCCTTCTCATATGATCTGGCAATTTGGCCTTGCATGCTACTTTGCCAATTCTTTCCTGAATTTCAAATGGTTTGATAAATCGAAGAGTTAATTTTTGTCATTTCCTGGATTAAGGAAGACACTTGATCGGGGATACTCGAATAAAAACTTTATCTCCTATAGCGAATTCCACTGGCCACCATTGTCGGTTGGCATTGCTACATAGTCGGCCTTGGGTTGACTTGAGTTGATCTCTTATCTTTCATATGGCTTCAACCATTTCTTGGAACATTTTAGATTTAACAAGTTTCTTTTCTCCAACTTCATCCGAGTACAGAGGAGATCGACATTTTCTACCATATAATGCTTCAAATGGTGGCATTTGAATTGAAGAGTAATAACTATTATTATATGAAAATTCCATGAGTGGTAAATATCGATCCCAACTATATGGAAATTCCAACATACAAGTGTGGAGCATATCTTCTAGGGTCTTAATAGTTCGCCCCGACTGTCCATTAGTCTGGGGATGAAAAACTGTACTAACTTGGAGTCCAGTACCCAGCATTGAGTGCAACTCTTTCCAAAATCGAGATAAAAATTGGGCATCCACATCAGAGTTAGTCTTCTAAAGCTAGGTGGTGCCTAGGCTCAAGGGGTGTAGAGCCAAGGGGCCACCTCTACGCGTCACTTACAGGGTAATCGGTGAAAAAAGTAGTCAACGATTTTGTTGACCTCCTAGGCGAGCTCAATGATGCTTAATGACCCAAATTCATTTAATAACACTTTTTTTGGGGGCCATTTAAAACTAAAACCCAATAACATTTAGGCCATTATTAAATTGTGTTGAACATTTAATAGCATATATGATGCAATAGAAGAAACCAAATTACACAGATTCATTCAATTAGAGAGAAGAAACACTAAATGTCTTGAACATTTGAAAAAGAACACCCGCGAACGTTGATACAATGCAAGAGAGGCGGGGGGATGCAAAATTTCTCAAATTCTTGTTGGAGATTGTATGATTCCTATCTTACTACTTCCTAGAATAAGTGCAGCTCACCTATGATATTATGCGTATTTTGCTTTCTATTTGCACATTAGTGTTGTTATTGTTTTGCAAAATTTCTACTTCTTCATGCTTTTTTTTTGTTTGAAATGTTTGGTATTTGTATTAATTATTTTTGTTTTTTTTACATTCTTTATTACTTTCAAGACTATTTTAGTTGTGTTTTTATTTTGAGTTTATGACAATTTATTAATGCCCATGAAGTGTTTGATAAAAAGTGTGAAAGAGAATTTCTTTCTTTTTAAGTGGTGAATACTAAAGTGTTCAATTTTTATTTATTATTGACCATTATTTGACACTATAACTTAAATAAGATAATTACATCTTAACATTTTTTTTGTTTAATTTTGTTTCGGAAGTGATGGGGGAAGAGGACTCAAGTCATTCTAGTGTTAGTAATCTAAAAAGGGATTTTAATAATGTTGGATGGGAAACCGCGGTTTTGGTAGATTCCAATAATCTTAATAATGTGAAATGCATATTGTGCGGGAAAGTAATTAAAGGAGGGATTTGTAGACATAAGGTTCATATAGCCGGGATCAAAGGAAAAGGAGTAAGAGCATGCCTTAAAGCAAGTGAAGAACAAAAGGCCAAGTGTCTTCAAGCAATTGAAGGGGTTAAATCTAGAAAGGTAGAAAAGTTAGTACATGGAGCTAGATCGAGAGGTAATGTTAATGTATCCTTACCTGCAGTAGATAATGAATTAGTTGACAAAGAAAATGACAAAATTTCTATAATTGAACGTGGGAGTAGGAAATCTTCCGATCTAAATTAAAGTTACCCTATGGATCAATTTGCAAAGTCTACCAAGGTAAGTGATGCTTCTATAGGTGCAAGCAAGAAATTTTGGCAACAAAATATTAATGATGTAATTTCCAAAAAAAGGTTATTAGAAGTTCATCAATATTTGGCTAGATGGATCTATGATAGTAGAATTCCTTTTAATGCCATTGATAATGATAGTTTTGAATAATATGTTGAAGTTCTTGGGTAATATGGCCCTGGCTACACTCTTCCTTCTCAATACCAATTAAGGGAACCACTTTTGAAGGGAGAGGTGGAATGAACTAAAGAATCTCTAAAGAAGTAAGAAGAGAAGTGGAAAAATAATGGGTGTTCAGTCATGATTTACACTTGGAGTAACAGAAAAAAGAAGCACAATGAACTTGTGTGTAAATTGTAAATTGGGGACTACATTCATTTCATCAAAGGAAGCTTCAAATGATACTCATACCGGTCAATACATATGTGAATATGTTAATGAGTGTATTGAACTTGTTGGGATTGAAAATGTTGTTCAAATTGTAACCGATAATACCTCCAATAGTATGGCCACCGCGAATTTGTTGGCGTTGCAAAGGTCTAGCATGTTTTGGACACCATGTGCCACACGTACCTTAAACCTTACGCTTGAAGGAATCTCTGAACTTTCTACCTTCAAGGAAGTGATTTACAAGGCAAAGTCTTTTACTATTTTCATCTATTCCCATCACATGACTTTAGCATTGATGAGAAAATACACAAAAAGAGAGATAGTCAGGCTGGGAGTTACTAGATTTGCAACCTCTTTCTTAACATTGTAAAGTTTGCTAGACAAAAAACAAGAGTTGAGAAGTATGATGACTAGCAATGAATGGGATAAAACAAAATGGTCTAAGAACACAAAGGGAAAAGAGGCTTTTAATATTGTTGTTCCTAATGATTTTTGGAACTCAGTAGAGTTGTGCTTGAGGGTGTTCGCTCCACTAGTGAAAGTGCTTAGGCTTGTTGATGGAGAAGTGAAGCCTTCAATGGAATTTGTTTATAGGTAGCTACTAAAAGCAAAGGATGACATCAAAAAGATATTGAAGAAAGAGTGTGACTATAGGCCGATCTTAGACATTATTGATGAAAAAAGGAAGAATCACCTTACTAGTCCACTTCATACAACGGCTTATTTTTTGAATCCCTTCTATTTCTTCAAGAACCCAAGTGTCAGGGATGATCAAATGATTACAAGAAACATGATTCTTTGTGTTGAAAAGTTCATCCCCTATGATGAAATGCAACATAGTGTGATAAGTACTGAGTTGCCAAAATATGTCTAACAAGAAGGTTCATTTGTGATAAATCTTTCTTGGATCTTTTCTAATATTGTATTTTCAATATTTCATTTATATCATATAGTGAGTTGGTGGGACTTCAATGGCAATGAAACACCAAATTGAAAGTAGATGGCAAAGAGGATACTTGGTTTGACAACTAGTTCATCCGAGTGCAAAAGCAATTGGAGTGCATTTGAAGGAGTAAGTAGTAACTCTTGTATGTTTTATAGCTTTATTAGATATTCTTGTTACAGTTAGTAGTAGTTTAACTGTAGAGGATAATAAACTAAATTAATATATCTTTTTTGATATTTTCTTTTTTTTTCAATTTTTTTCTCTTTTAGATACACACCAAGAAAAGGAATAGATTTGATACCGCAAGGACGAACAATCTTGTCTATGTCCAATTCAATGCAAGATTAAGAAACAAAAGGAGAAAGGGCAACATGGAAATCTTATTGGCAATGATGCTAGTAATGCACAATCTTGGCGTCATGCCCCAATTTCTTAAAAGTTTTGAACACTACAAAAAGTCACATTTTCATTTTTGAATTGAACGAGTAATTTTTTTTTTTAAATAGATAAACTAATGAGGATAGAATATATGCATAAACATGATGATTATTTCAATTACATAATGCCCAAAATATATGTTTATAGATGTCGACAAATATAATTGTTCAAAATTTAATACCAATAAAGTATTTAGTAAAAAGGGCAATACATAATCATTTAGTGAAAAAATTTTGTTAGCTCTCTCGCCGCCTCGACCAGAGCTGACCTTAACTTGGAAGGAGGGAAAGTTGGGGTGAGCTTAACAATAATATTATATTCAGTGGGGCAAGTCAATAAATCCACTTCAAACCAAATATGCAATCATAATTATAACTCTACTCTTTAAACTTTAACATTTTTGAGTTGTACTGTGAGATATCCCAAGGGCCTACTTTTGACCCTAGAACAATTTGCGATCCTTGACAATATACTAATGCTAGTAATCACAATTGCACGGTAGGCTATCCCAAGGGCCAACTTTTGACCTCGGGCCAATTTACAGTCCCTAGCAAATATTTTCATGCATTCAAGTCACAACCATAATCAACACATAGGGAAAGAACATGATCAATCAACTAGAATTTGCACAACCTTAACAGTCTTGAAATAGTTTGGTTGAAATGTTGCACAAGTTGTCATGCTACTCAAACTTAAAACTTAGAGCGCTCTCGTCTTGTAAATGAAAGTTTAAAGTGATCTAGCATGTTTGAATTATCATTGGAAGGAGAATCTTAAAATTTAAGGACTTAATTGAATATTTATAAAAGTTACAGTGTTAAGATTTTGGAGCCTTAAAATGTTTAAAGGTTTAATTGATCACTTATGAGTGCTAGAGTTCAAAATTAATTTGATTGGTTTAAGATTTAGGACCTTTATGAAGTAATTAAATTCTTTAGGTGTTAAATTGAACAATTCTAATAGTTAGATGACTTTAATTTAATATATTTGAATAGTTGGAGGGTTGATTTAAGTTAAATTAAAAGTTTAGGGACTTGTATGACTAGAATTAAAAGTTTAGGGGCCAATTATGCACAACTTGAAGGTTTAAGGGCCCAAAATTAATTATTTGAAATGTTTGGGGACCTACTTTGATTTAAATAACAACTTTAGGGTCAACTTAAGTTTCTTTTGATCAAATTGGGTCAAGACTACATTTGACTATACATTTAGGACTTAGTCAAGCGTTTTTAAAACTTTTGGGGACCAAAATGCAAAAAGTAAATGGGTAAAACTTTAGATCTAATTTCTTGTGTGTAATGTACAAAGAAGAAAGAGCAGAAGATGTTTGTGAGTTCTCAAAAAAAGAGGAAAAAGATGAAAATCAAAATCCGGCCAAAAATCTAGCGATTTGAAGAGAAAAATAGTGGAATAGAAAGCTCTCGGCGTGCTTTTCCCAACAATGTAAATTTTAAAAGGTATGGCCGTGGTTTATGGTAGAAGGACTCAATGGTTTTCATGATTTTCCAGCGAGTATGGCCACTTTCAGGCCAAAATATTTATATATTTGTATTCCTCGCAGCGAGAGGAAGCCATAGACACCAAGTTTGCGAAGTTTGGAGATGAAATGAAGGTGGGCCAATTTTTGGATTTTGCTTGTGTCGACTAAGGCCCTGCGATTTCAGATTTTATTTTATTTCATTTTATTTTTGTTAATTGATATTTGGGAAGGAAAATGAAGAATGTAAATATTAAGTGTTGGTGAAGTGTAAAAATACTAGTGTACATATTGTTTGAGCTCACGTGATAAAGAATGGATGAACATAGGACAAGTGGGGAGTTGTTTACCTGGTAGTACAATGTTCTTCTTGTGATTTATGTATTGCTTGATTCACTTGATTGCCCTGAGTTTATTTGTTTGCATGAAAGATGGATAAAACTAGTTCGTTGTCGAAGAAGAGAATGAGAAGAAGAAGAAAATGGAAAGAATAGGAAGTCTACCTTACTGCTGCTTATGGCTCACAAAGGAGAGAAAAATGGGTTTTTAGTTCGTTATATAGAGTTAGGTCAATTAAAGGAGAAAGGACCAAAGTTTACGAATTTGAAAGGTTTTGGTTCGAATTGGGACTGATTAGAATTTGACGTCTTGAAATATTATTTGAATGTTCAGTTTTCTTGAAATTAGTTAGTTGGAAACTATTTTGATAAGCTCTGAATTATTTAGGTTGTAGTTGAACTTATTATTAAGTTACATAATTTCCGTTCTCATAACATAATTCGCTTTAGCTAGACGAGTATATGAAAAGTTAAAGAACTCGTAGCGACACGAGTTGAAAAGTCATAAAATTAAATTTAAATTTTCTTGGTTGCTACAATTGGCTTGTAGAAGATTTGTGATGAGGAGAAAAATGATGAGGTGGATAATGACATCCTACAATCTAGAAAGAGTGCTAGAGATGATCAATTTGAAGTACGAGAGCCCGGGGAAGATGATTTTGCATCGGATGCTACTGAAGATGAATTAGATGAACAAGAAGGTATTGAGCTGGAGTCCAATAAAGAGTTACATATGATTTGAGAAATGAATCTCTCTTAACTATGTCATTAGAAATTATCATATGACACTGAAAGCTGATACTCTAATTTTTTGTCGGGTTGTATAATGCGTAATTCCCATCGATAAGTAGGAATCATCCATCTTTTTCCTCTTGAAAAAATGAAAATACAAAATTGTATAATATCTCTTAAAATGATAATGTAGATATAATCTTTACGATTTTAGATGTGTTTTCCAATTTAGTGTATATTATTTTAAAATTTAACATCTTTAGATTGATTAAAAATTAAAAAAAAAAATTGAGAAATGCTTTTTAACGCTTAAGTGCTGCTTCGGCTTGTAAAGCTTTAAGCTTCAGGTTTAAGTTTTTCTACACTTCACCCTTTTTAGAACACTGATCAGAGGTGATATTTACTAGTACTCCATAAAGTCTGATTATTTCCTCAATATATAATTGTGAAAATCGCTTGATCTTGAAGGTCATGAGCAGATTTTGTTAATAGGTCCGCAATAACCCAAATTGCATCAAATCCTCTATTTGACTTAGAAAATCTGTTGACAAAATCCATTGTTATCTTTTCCCATTTCCATTCAGGAATTGGTAATGGTTATAGAGTACTTGTAGGTCTTTGATGTTCAGTCTTGTTGACAAGTTAGGCATTTTGACACAAATTAAGCTACCTCTCGCTTCGTATCCTGCCACCAATACAAATTCATGATTCCTTGGTATATCCTGGTTGATTTTGGATGTAATGAATAAGGGGTAGTGGGGGCTTCTTGGAGGATATCCTTTCTTAAATTTCACCATTTGGCTTACAATATCCATCCTTATATTTTAACATTCCTTGTGAAGAGATATTGTACACTAGAATTTGCTTCCCTTCTTCCAACTTCTTCTTGATATCACAAGCAAAAAATCTTCTGTTTGACTTTGTTTGATTCTTTCTAATAGATTAAGTGTCAGACTGGCCAATCTCTCCCAAGTTTCACTATCTCTAAATTGAAGTTTTTAACGTCCCTTTGAAGTTCTTTTGGAGTTTGGTTTTTGGTTGGAATCTGCTGGCTCAAAGCATCTGCCATTAAATTGGCTTTCTCTGGATAGTAATTAATAGTGCAGTCATAGTGCTTTACCACCTCTAGCCATCTTCACTGCCGTATGTTGAGATCTTTTTGTGTAAAGAAATACTTTAAGCTTTGATGGTCTATATATGTTTCGCACTTCTCGCCATATAAGAAACTCGATATATTACCCGTGCGATGCACGGGAAGCGAAACTGTACAAGTAAAAACATACGGAGAAAATTAAGAAATAGATCAGTATAAACAATGCAACGAATAGATGGGATTGTCATGCTTTTACAAATTTTGGAAAACTTCTTTAAAGGCAACATTTATTGTTGATCTCATTGGTCTATCGCTTCTGTCATAAATTAATATCTTTAAACCTAATCGACTGGTAACTCTAGAAATTGCAACATATAGCTGTCCATGGGTAAACACTGGTTTTATGAGAAGAATTCCAACGTGAGAGAGTGATTTTCCATGACTTTTATTTATGGTCATTGCGAATGACACCATCAGTGGGAATTGTCTTCTCTGAAATTTAATCGGTATTCTGGAGTCTGATGATGTCAAGGACATTCTTCGAATGAAAACTCTGTGACCTGCATTGTTCCCTGAGAGAATTTGACCTTCCAATACACGATCTCCAAGCTTTGTAATAATCAATCTGGTTCCGCCACACTACCCCTGAGTTGGATCAATGTTCCTCAATAGTATTACAGGTGCACCAAGTTTAAGCTTCAACTCATGGTTAGGAATACTAGAACACCTCAACGTATTAAGGAATTCAGTTGAATGGATATTATCAAACAACGATCCGATCCCCTCTGTTCTATATAAAACATCTACACTCATATAAGTCTTCTCTTCTGAATTCATTTTTGAGATCATATGTTCATTTATATTAGCAATGTCATCATTTGTGGGGGCCAAAATTGCTCGACCCTACAAGTAGGAAGCGTCACAACCATCGCTGGAGAAGGCATGGTAAGTGCTTTCAACTGTAGACTGTATAGGATCACGTGTCGATGTTATCAATATGTCATCTGGAATTTGGAACTTGACATGACCATCATTTTTCCTGCCTTCTGTGCCATCTCCAACACTTAACATCCACTCTGAAAATTCTTTCAAGTCATTGGTGTACTCACTATTGTTCATACCCTGTAATCTCATGTTTTTTGTCAGCCTTAGCACTTTACAATGTTTCTACAGCTAAGAAGAATTTATGGTTGCATGCACCATATCCTGACGTGATCCCTTAGGAATAACGGGCAAAATTTGATAGAAATCGCCGCTAAAAACCACAGTCTTCCCACCGAATGGTTGTAAGGAACTAATCGGACTACAATACCTCAACATGTCTTGCAAACCTCGGTCGAGAGCTTCAAAGAAATACTTATTCATCATCGATGCCTCGTCCCATATTATCAATTTTGTCTTTGCTACCAATTGTGCCAAAGGGCTTCTGTGCTTAATATTGCAAGTAGAGTTTTCATCGGGATTTAGAGGAATTGAGAATCGGAGTGCATCGTGCGACCACTTGGCAAAAGAAGAGGTGCTATCCCACTTGACACCTCCCACTTGACACAACATTAAGTACAATCTCAACCCTAAATGAATAGTTGCGGAAAGACTTTTCCATACAAATGTTTTCCCGGTACCACCGCAACCGTACAGGAAAAGCACACTGCCTCTACCAAAATTAACAGAATCAATTACGGTGTCAAAAACAAATCTCTGTTCTTCTGTAAATGCTGCCAACTTCCTTTTATGCTTACCAGCCAAAGATGCTCTATCATATGACAACTCATCGAGTATCAACTGGTTCAAAACTGACAAAGCATCAACCGCAGATGGGAATGGCATGGAGGTAAAGTCCAAAAGACTCCTGCCTTTACTACGCACTATATTTTCAAGCTCCAATAGGGCGTAGTTTTGAATTTGCTCCGATGTTAGCTGTAGACCTATATAATATAATATAAAAAATATCATTTCATGTATACTACATTTAGCAACACTAACCTAATTGACGTACGGAAATTAGTCTTTTCGAAAAAAAACACTTCGATTACCTTGATTTCCGGTCAAAGTCCTTTGCCGATACAATATGTCATCTGATAAATACTCACAGCACTTACTCCACACATGCTCGGGTCATGATATAGAATCTGAGACAAGTAAGGTTGCAAAAAGATTTCTTAGAGAATGACCTGAACCCCATTGACTCGCTTCAATGATGGCATCAATGTACTCCTTATTATCATCTAAAAGCATCCCTAAAGGTCTCATGCCTGACACCGTTGACACATTTTATATCATTATAACTGGTAGGGCCTTGAACGATTGTGAGCATGAGCCTCAAATAGTAAAGTTCTCCTTTACGAGGAGGTACGTAACAAAGTCATCCAATTGTGTTTTCCCCGCTGTCGTGGTCGCCATTCCCTATCCTTACTATCCCAAACAAAATTCGAGGGGAACTCTAAATAAGTAAGCTCCGTAGCCTCAGGATATTTTTTATTTGCAATCAACCATGCAGTGAACATGCTTTGTTTGACAGTGGGTCCATTGACAACCCTATCTAGTGTTTGAACAGTGGAGAAGTAAACAGTTTGCTCGTCTAGCAAATGGAAGGCTAACCGCTCAACTGAAGTGTCTCTATAGTAAATGTCATAGCCGAACATTCTCCATGCAGCCTCACAAGATGAAAGGTATCTACAATCGTAATACATTTTAATCTCGTCCACACCACCATTGGAGCCGTCTTTTTTTGCACTTTCATAGAAGCTTGACCTGTGACGCCCCGGGCTCTCGGTGCCCAAGACGTCATGAAATTTTCTCTTTCTTTAAATAAAATTTACCAAAACTAATCAAAATGAATCAAGAGTAAATAAATTGCGGAGAATATCTTGATTCAAAAGTGATAATGCAAACGATAATTCGTTGGTAAGAGCTAACTATTTCACATGACATCAAACATTTTCCAAATACTTAGATAAAGTTGGAATTAATCCACATCAAAAAGTTTTCTAAGTACTTAGACAAAGTGTGATTCTTTCAAAAGAAGCTAATTAAATTTTATTTTGGAAGCCACCATTGCTCAAAGCGTCTCTTACGACTCCAAATCTATAAAATATAAATTTTGAAAGGAATGAGTATTTCATAGAAATACTCATTAGACTCGGCGCAATATTAACCAATTTACACTATAAATATACATATAAACATGCAAATCATATCTCATAAATATCTACTCGAAAACAAGCATCGTATGATAAATGCAGGTTTTTGACTCTCGTCTCATGCCCGAAGGCATATAAATACTAGCGTGCATAATAACATCATAGCATGCATGCAAAATCTGTGTATAGTAATAAAGCATATGCAAAAGTCTCATCTCGTCTCAAGCACAAAGCAATTAAACTCATGCAAATAACATATAAGAACATAAATCATATATTCATATGGAATTCATAGAACAATCAATTAATATTAGCACTATTTTTGAGAAAATATCTTAGAAAAGAGTCTACCTCAATTTCACCGCGTCGAGCTAGTGAGCAGGGTTTACTCACTTATTCTTCACTCCTCGCCTATAAAAGAATATGAAACTCAAATTAGAATTTTTTCTTGCTAAAATGGGTTATTTTGTAAAAGGAATTATTTTAAATTAAGTTATAATAAAATAATTGTATAAAATGCTTAAGGGTGTAGTGCCTAATGTGATTAATACCCAAAAGTAAGGGAAAATTAGAAAATCAAGGATTAACTAAGATTTGGGTATAAAATATATGGGTTTAATTAAACTAATTTAGAAATCTTAAAAATTTAATAACTCTAAAAATTACAATTTAAATAGTTAAAGTCATAAAATCTCATATTTAATAAAATGGGGCTTAAATTAAAATATATATAAACTAAATTATGGGTTTTAAACAAATAAAGTTAAACATAAACTAAAATTCAAATCTTATAAACTTTTAAAACTAACTTGAAAGACTCCTCAAGATAAAGGACTAAAATAACTGAAAATAAAAGTTCATACGCTAAAATGAATAAAACATAAGTTTCTGAGCCCATTCGAAAGGGATCGAAAGTTTGAGGGCTAAAAGTGACGCAATCAGAAGATTTATGCTCATTTAAACTAAATACAAAGTTTGGGACTTAAATGACACAAGATAAAACTTTGGGGTTAAATGTAAATATTACAAAAGACACAAAATTGCTCGCTCAAACCCCATTCCATTCGATCAACAGAGAGGGAGGGAGAGCAGGGAGATTTCCGGCGGAAGGGGTGCCGCCAATTTTGCCCCGTTCATCGGCGACACCGCTTGCGGAGCGCGTCGCCCGGGGCGCTAAGGGCCCTAAGGGCCGATTTGGGTGTAGGGCCAGCGGTAGGAGGGGAAAATCTGAGTTGAACTTGGTCGAGCTTGGCCCCAATTTCTCAACCAAAAATCTGAAATTTTGACATATAAATAAAGGTTAAGGTTCTGGTTAGGTTTGTCTTTGTGAACCGAGTTGAATGGGTGTGATTTTGGGGTGAAAATGGTGGTGGTGATGGCCGTGGTATGGTAACAGGCGCGGCAGTGGCGGCGCGCGGTGGTGGCGGTTCACGGTTGTGGAGGGGCAATGGTTCCATCTTTCTTTTGCCTACTTGTTTTATGCTTCAAACCAGAAAATTTGTGAAATATGTGTATATGTGTGGTGACATTGATGCAGTGGGGGAGGCAGCCGACGGTGGCAAGGCTGTGCTCGGTGGTCGTGATGGTGGTGGTGTCTTTGGCCTCATCTTCCACCAATGATATGTACCGAAAAATCTGAAATTTGTAAAAATTTGCTTCTTGTTGGGTAGAAGCAGTGTGTTCTTGGCAAGAAATTTTTGTGTGTATGTGTATGTATACATGATGAGAATGCATGTGTTTTCTTCCAGGTTTTTCTTTCTTTTTTCCCTTTTTTTTTTTTTTTGCTTGTGTGTTGTGTATGTATGAGAGTGTATGTTTTTGAGTGTGTGAAGCTGATTGGGATGAAGGTGGTGGTGTGTAAAGGAGATATTGTGTGTTTGCAAGAAAAATTTCATAGAGAAAGAAGGGAGAAGGGGAGACGGTTGGGGAGGGAGAGAAGGGGAAGAGAAGACCTCTTTGGCTACTGGATTTGGGCTGCCGGAGAGGGTGGTGTTGTGGGTGAATATATACAAATAAATTAGGCATAGGGTTGCATGGGGAGGGATGTTTGAATGAGGGTCACTAATTTGGGTAAAGGTCTTAATCTAGGGGTTTAATTATAATGATTTTGGATTAAGAACTAAGAGGTTAATTAGGATGTCAAATAACTAAGCTTTTGGTGGAAATTGTAAACTGAATAAAAGGAATTTTGTAAAAATGTGAATTATGCTTTACTCATTTAAATAGTTAATTAAATGGTAAATAAATCAAATAAATTACAATTTATTAATTAAGATAAATATTCATTTAATTAAGTTTAAGAATTAAATTTGATAAATTTCGGTAGCGACGCGACTAAAAATTCGACAATGTAAAGTTTAAGATTTTAAAAAATTTCTCAATCGCTGCATGCCCTGACATGGTCATGCCCTTTGTGCATATATTTGAAGAGGCACTTAATAGATCTTGAATGGTTGAACCATTCAACATTTATATGAGCATCGTATTTCAGCAAGAGGTTCTTATTGTGAGGGACAACAAATCTGATATCTAAATGAACGCCATTTTTTTCACAGTGCAGCCATTATCTGTACATTTGTACAAAGGATATCCATCTTCATCAAGAATAGTGGCGTCACTGAATCTTTTTGGGAAATGCTTCACACACTTGCCATCCTGCATGTAGGGAGAACTTTTTCCAGCTAAACCATACGGACTATGCACCATGAATTCCTTGACAGTAGCATGGTAGAATGGATCAGTATTTTCATCTGGAATATCCGCCGAAATAATTTTATCGATATCTTCTGCAGTTGGATTTGTCAGAAACCCTTCAAGCCAGAGTGAAATATGAGCATGAGGTAAGCCATATTTTTGAAACTCAATAGTGTACAATGCTGTAGAAATGTAATAGTTATTAACATTTAATCATTATTAGAAAAACCTTTTATACTTGAGAAATTAGGAGTGCGTAATATTTTAGTAAACATTACATAAAGCTTGACACGAAAATGATATATTAAACGGACCTGATCTAATTTTTCCAAAGAATTTTTTATGTCGTAAGTCTTTCGTTAGGAGATCCAACTTTATCTTGAAAACCCTGCAAGCAATATCAGGCCTATCTTCGATCCTTAATGCTCTACTTTGAACATATCGAACAATCTCCGGCCACTTTGGATTACAGGTGAATGTTATAAATAAATTTAGATACCCATAAAATTTGCATGTGGCCATAGCATCTTGGTAATTTGGATCATCCATCGAGGACCATCAGTGAATGTGGCAGGGAGGTAAACTCGTGTACCATGTAATGTAGAGTCTGTTTCACCTCTAAGTAGTGCTTCGTGTAAGCGATTGTACAGTTCACACCTTAACTCCTTTTGGTGCGTTCAGGTGTAGAATAAGCAGGAAGACTCAACGGTTGCGTACACATCGACTAAGAATTGTTGAAACAGTCGCGTGGAGAATAAGATATGTGGCGATTCACCAGCTTTTTTTTTGCAATCAAAAGGCAAAATATTCTCGAACACTGAGAGTAGCATAGCCACGTGTTGAATTTGAGTTAGACGAATTAAGTGGTAAAGTGACATATCCATTTTTACCATTTAAGAAAAGCAACAGATACTGCAATGGCAAGTACAATTGATGTCGCTCAGTGATCCGTTGTAGTTGGCCATTGATTGGCTCGACAATTATGTCCTGACTACCCTGTTCCATGTCAAAATCACCTACGATCAGACCGGCCACCTCATGATCATTTTCTGGCAAGTTATACTGTCGTTCATCTGAGTAAGGACGATTTTCAATTATTCCATGTTGACCGATAAAACGAATTCTCACATTTACAGTTTTCTCTGAGCGCATCTTATCACGGGCAGATCGGAATTGCTTCACCAGATCATTGTGACTATTCAACTTGTCTCTTAAATCACTAATGATATCATCAGACAAATGTGAAGTACTTGAATTAAGCCTACAAAAAATAATGAGAGACATAAAATCAAATAAGAAAGATACGAATATAAAAAAAGTTGAATAAAATACATAGAATGAGACATGTTAGGACTCATTACCCAATTGCTCACTTTAGATCGGCAACCTCTGATGCAGGATCTGAAATATAAAGTTGGGCATAACATGGATCAACTTCTGGCGAAGGTAATAGACTACCAATTCGGTGACATATTTGCCAATGCAGTCGGAAAATAGGGGCTAATCTACCGTCATTTAAACTATCGTCAATTTTTCCTCCCATAGAAGTGAAGGAGAACATCATGTTATATGTTTGAATATTGTTGATGAAATTTTTACTTATATCATCATCTCCATATAACAACTTTTTAAAAAGATGCGGTGGCTCATCCATTAGAGAAATACGAATACTTCCATGCATACAGCACAGTGAGAATTTTGTGTCCCTACATGTTCTGTACCGCTTATCAACTCATTCCTCAAACCAAAAGATCTGTGCAGTAACAACATGAGCAGGAGGGATTGCTGAGATCCACGTATTCTACAAAAAGAAAGGGAAAAAAAGTATAGAGTGTCAATACTTTGAGGGGCATGCAAACACGACGATATTACGTTGACAGGGCACGCCATATTCTTTGTAAAATTGTAAGAAACATCTGTTTAGTGTCTGTGTAGGGAGCTCATCTTATAATGTGAATTTTTTTAACTGTTTTGCCTCTTGAAATGTAGATGGTATTCTAGTGGGAAAAGTTTTGTTTTTTTGTATGAACATGAAAAAAATGTTACCTTTCAATATGATTTAAATTTTCATACACGTGACTTTAATTTTATCTTTTTTAATGTCACAACATTTCATAGTTAGAGTAGTTGGATTTCTTTTTCTAGAAGAAATATTAAAAAAGTTACACAAATATAAGTTTGAATGATTATTTTCCATGCGAAAGGTAAAATAAATAGTTACACATATACGGCGTATGGAATTTTGTTCAAGGAGACAACAAACAAAATGGGAAAAAATTATATCACATAGAAAAAAAAAGGCAAATAAAACAAAATATACAATCCAATAAATAAAATAACTAAAAAATCTTTTAACTATTACTGGGCCACAATCAAACTGTACAATGAAAAAAATATGTGCCAGAAGAGAAAAAAATGGCCTCAACTAATAAAGCCAATCAAGAGCCATTTAATTTAGTGCGTTAAATCTTTAGCCCAAATGCAGCACAAAAATTTCAAAAATTCATACAGCATCACAAAATGACCAGTCAATTTTACCCTCTATTTTTTTACTTCCATAAAATGCTGGCTATCTTTTATAGAAGCCCACCAACCTTGGCCCACCAGTCCCAACCCCTAATAGTGTAAGCTAAACCTAGATGTCTCCAATTGGCCCTTTTAAATGGCAGGCCAACCACAACTCTACCAATTGGCCCAATTTTCTTCGAAGCCCATTAAGCCACCTTCTTATACCCTCAACAGACCTAACTATAAAAGGCCAAATATTCAGCCCTAACCAACACTTTCTCACACCCGAACCCTAGAACCAGCAGCTGTGGCGCCGGCGACATATCTGTCAGTACTCACTAGTCGTCTACCTAAAGATCACACATGCCTAGCCAGAAACAAACCCTCACTCTTATTACATCAGCATATCTACAAAAGGCCCAACCACCAGCTGAACCGTGAAACCGTCTGTAGTCAAACGTCATTTCGAATCGGGGTCACTGACTCATATGGGGAAAATTTATGCAAAGCCGGCTGAAGCTAAGTTTATCCTGTGTACTTTGCATTCCTTTGCATCTTTGACTAATGACATGAAGTATTCTAATCCGTGTTTTCTTGTCGGTTCCAGGAGACGTACATAGCCCCTAGATCTGTGGCATTGGAGTCTTGTATTCGGGTAGGTGACTTTATTTTTCTATAGATCGTGTAACTCCTAAGCATATGTTAGAGTTAATTAAGCTTTATATGGATTTATTCGCATAGATGTTCTGCTTTTACCCGCATGCTGGAAAAATCTTTAAATAATTTGTTTTTTTTAATTTCTGTGGGCGTACAGTTTCACAGAGCCAGATTTGTAGAACTGGACTGGGGTAAGCAGTGCTCCGAGTGGCTTCGAAGTGATGGGCAAATACTCAAACAGATGAGTCCATCTTCTTACGATCTAGGGTTACTCTGTTTTTAGTGACATATCAACGTGGGTTGTGTGCACGGATTGACTATATTTAACGATAGTTTAGGGTTAGTGTTCTTGTTCCATTCGGATTGTGCATTTAAAATTATTCCAGCTGTCACTTTGTGCTTTGTTTGAGGGCTCTATTTGTGGCAGCAATTGGTTGCTAAATTTTGATTAACTTTTATCCCGTCCCATTTGTCTGAAAAATTGAAGTAGTTCACCAATTTTGTTTCCCCTGCAATCAAACAGGACATGCCTTTTAAATGGCTATAGTTAAATTCGCGTGATTTAATTGATTTAGAAATGCAGTTTAATTTATTTAGGTTTTTTATCCCTTTTCTGATCTATCATAGTTTCAAAAGGCATGTAAGCAGTTCCTTTGTTATACTGTGTGTGAAATTTAAAAAAGCTGCTTACAATAAGAGTTTTTTGCATTTCTACTTACTTTGTTTAAGTCTTTGCCTATCCCAGTCCCTATAGCCTTGTAGAATAATTGGGTCGATAATTTTGTCAAATTTTTGTTTGGCACATGTGTTGTTTATTGTTAAAATCAAAGAAGGTGGAAAATGCATAAATTTCCAACTAATGTTTTTTTTCCACATGTTTTTTTCTTTTTTCATCTGTTCCAGTATAAGAAAGCTAAATAATTGTTCCGTCAACTGTATCCAAAAATAAAGAATACTTTGTATTCTTTATTTTTTTTCCTCTCTCTATTGGCTATGCTTAATTTGGGTCAAGATAAATTAAATTCTTTTTTACATTGGATATGAGTTTAGTTTACTATTGATTCTTGTTATTAGCTGGCCAATTAATGTTATTTTTGTTAATTTTGGTAACAATTCAGTTGATTCAACTCTTTTTTTTGTTTAGATCTGTTCCAGTTGGCCAAAATGTAAGAAAATGGTCAGGGGTATGGCGACACGTAATGAGAGATCGGAAGATCTTATGTAATGGGAAGGAGTCAGTTTCTGTAAATATTCGTTCTCATTTCTTCTTTGTGCCTTCAGTGTATTAGTGATTAGTGATGTGCATAGGTTAGTCATTACAACATCCAGACTACTCTCTTTTGTAATTAAAGTTTTTGAGGGTCCGGATATAAACTTTTGTAACACTAAATGGTGTATCACATGGGGAGAAGCAAGTGAATCTGCCACCAGGCGTAAGGTATTGTACTCATAATGCATAGTTTCGGCAATTTGTATTTTGTATCGTATCAGTATGACGGGGCTCTAAGAATGGTTATGTTTGTACCTGAGCAGGAAAAAATTAGAATGCAAATGAGCAGATTTGCCCTTAACTTTACCAAGTGGCCTTCAGGCTAAATCTTGGTAAGACACAATGATCAAAATTATTGTTCTCCCCGCTAAGCTGTTTATTTTCCAAATTTCTGTGGTTTGCACATTCTCTATATGTAGCTTACAAATCTGTGTTCTGAAGCTTCTGTCTAAAAAGTTGGTGGTGCATAGTTCAGATCCAAAATTTGTTTTTATAAGTTAAACTTTTCCAGCCCGTTTACAT
>CAVNYN010228923.1:0-12893 GCA_963692815.1 Nyctanthes arbor-tristis | reverse complement strand
AAAAAAAAAAAAAAAAAAAGGCCGGGAAAAAGTTAGAGAGGAAAAAACTGATTTCCAAATAATTTATTGGGAAAAAAATATGGGGTGAAATATGTGAATCAATGTGATCTATTTGTATTGCACGACAAACTTGCATTTTTTTCTTAAGAGCAATTTTACTTTGCAATTGCACATCGACGTGAAAACCATTTAAATACCATTTGTTCTAATACACATAGACGTAATATTTTCCTCTCTTTTTTCTTTTTCCTTCTTTTTTTTTTTAATAATAACTACCAAAAATATTTTCCATTACAATTTTTTATAGTGGGAACAATATAAGCCGATCGATTTCTTTGTTTGGCAAGTTTCAGAGTCTGTGTTCAAAGAAATAAGTAAAACTTTCGCATATATTGTTCGTTTTCAACCTATAATAATATGTTTATAGGGAGTTAAATGTTTAATCACTCACTGAACTTTATAGCACGTCGTCAGATACTCATTGAATTTTAATATGTTGTCTTTTACCCCGCAAACTTTAGAAAATGTCTTATTTTACTTATTCACTTGCAAACCACCAGATCCCTTAAATGGAGTTTCTGATGTGGCAAACGGATTTCTTCTATGGCAGAAAACAGCCGTTAATTTTGCTAATATAAAGAACTTATCTGCCAACTAGTCAATTCCACAAATAAAAACACAAAGGAAATAATATTCAAAGTGGAGCAGAAATAATATTCAAAGTAATTTTCAGCCGAAAAGTGCTTCCATCCGTCCTCCACCGCCCAATGCCCAGCTAGCCGGAATCCGCTCCGCAATTGCCTATTGCGAAGGTCTGCAGCGGATTATCCAAACGAATTTTGTTTAGTTTAGCCCGAAATCAATTCTTTATCAAAATTTCAGAAACACCAATCTTGCCTTTCTTACTCATCTTTGACCCAGATAACCTTCAAAATATTGACTGGAATTTACTTTCATTACAAGAGTGCAATTCCAATTGGTTAAAGAAATTACAAGATTAGTTTCGATGGATAACGGGCATCTGACACTGACATTTTACTCTATAACTCAGCATCTGGTTTTAGTTAGCGTTTATTTCTTTGGGGGAAAGATTGATTTCGGGTTAACTATACCAAATTCGTCTCGGTAACCAGTAGTCGACCTTCAGCACAGCCAACTACAGAGATCGGCGTGGTGGGTGGGTGGGTGGCAGTTGAGGACGGATTGAGCAGTGATGGGCTGAGAAACGTTTTACTCGTTACTTTTCCTTTGTTTATTGAATTGATTAGTTGGCAGATTACTTTGATTTGTCATCAAAATTAACTGCAGTTATCCTCCACATAAGAAATTCATTTGCCAAATCAGCAATTCCATTTCGGGGTTCTAACGGATTGATGGTGAATGAGTAACAGAGGATGTTTTCTAAAGTTGAGTGGGTAAAAGAAGACATTTTAAAGTTTAATGGGTATGTGAAGACATGATATAAAGTCTAGTGAGTATTGAAACATTTAACTCGTTTTTAGGGTAGTTTCATGAGACAAATTGAACCGTAGTATCACCGATCTGTTATTAACGAATTTTGGATGTGTGAATCCATCAAATATATTTATTTGTGTTTTTCCTAGTTTATTTTGAGCCAACAATTGTGTGTTGGGTATGGTTATTAGTCTAATCTTTTATGGAGTTTGGAAGCATATAAAGACAGAAAGACATATACTTAAAGATCTTTCATTATTGCTTTACTGTTTCATTGTGTTAGAATTTAAAAGACAAATTGTTCTTTGAGTAACAATATAAGTTCTTTAACTTATTGTTTTTAGTTGTACGTCAATTTGTTTTTAATCATTTTTCGACAATTTTTACCCGTACAATGTATGGGTGAAACACTAGTTTTCTTTACATATACCCACAACAAATTGGAATCAAAGTTCTTCAATGACTATTTTGATTACATTGCAAAGAAATTTAAAAATATTGAAACCCAAATAATTGATGATACAAGAAGTTCTGAAAATATACCATGGTTTTTTAAATAAAGTACAACTAATGAGGGGGAAAACAAGAACCTTTCACTTTCCACAAACTTATTGATGAGGTTTGAGCGTCTAATGAGGAACATGGAATTACATACATGGAACAATATGATTGTCAATGTTTGAAGAAGTTGGTGTAACTTATGCATATGGGGTCTGTTATCGAGCCATGACACTATCTTTTGGGGGCAGTTAGACGAGACGGATTGAAATATTGAATCAATCATTTCACCACTACGTATATTGTATTTCTCCAAAATCAGACGTGTGCTCTTCCGATCTCGATTTTAAATTATTTCTATCCTTTATGCTTTTAGTTTTGCTTTGTTCTGGACAATTCTCTCAAACATAGCTCATATAGAGATTGTAGCCCGTGTGGGCAGTCTTTTTTGTTTCTTTTTTCATTCAGTGCAGGTTTTTTTTTTTTTTTTAAAGTCAGTGCAGGGTTTTTATTTGCTCATAACTAAGAAAAAAGAGAGTTTTTTCATAAGTATCTGTATTTTTTGTGTGTTATTTTTTCTGAGAGTCGTTGAACCTAGGTGCGCCTACATGAATGTTCAAATATATTCGTATCGTATAGGTCTTTTCATATCATTGTTAAAACTTGGTTTACCAGAGGCAACTTAGGTCCCAGGGGATTGAATAGATAGTTCTATCTGACCCTTGCGGCAATCCTCAACCCCAACTCCAAATTTTGAATGCGAGGCGCTCGGAAATCGGAATTGCCAATCCGTTGAACAAAACTCTGCTTCACAATGGTGTTTCTAAATACTTGTAATTATAAAAATTTATACAGAAAAATACAATTGCATTTTGTTTAGTCTCAAAAGCCACGCTCTCTTTAGGTGAAACCAACGGGCTGGTAATAATTTTTAAGAAAATAAGTAATTGAAAATAAAAATTGATCAAAGTTGACTTAAAAACGTGTTTTCGTTCGATATCAAATGTATCAATATATTTATTTACATGAGTCAACAAGAAGAAAGTTTACTCATATGAAAGGGCTTCAGATAAGGCTTCCAAAGATCACTTTGCTCCCTTCCTTCGTTTGTAAGATTTCCATAGCTTCATTATGCAATCAACTCCTTCCCCCAGAGTAGCTCTCCTGCCTTCTTTGTAGTTCCACGCTTCTAAAACAATATAGCTTCCACTAGCGTTATATTCGTTTATCTCCATCAAAGCAGTGGTCACAGCTTCATATACTTCTTCCCCATAGTTATTCCGCAGTTCTTTCAGCTTTTCATCATCCTGGTCGATCATCGCCTGAACCAACAGAACAAGTGTTTTGTGTGTAATCAAGATTAAGACATCCAAAACCCTTAAGAAAACTTCTCATGCCAAGCATTCAGACTGCCGTCAACTCATTTGTTATTCCTTATACCATGGCAAGCAGATATATGTATTCATTAGACAGCAATGTGTATCTATATTCATGTAGCGTATAACATGTAAATAGACTGCGCTGCACGTAACATTGTATATATTTAGAGAAGGTTATTCCTAGCATCATTTAAAAATCAACACGAAAATTCTGAAGCACATTGATGAATTTCTAACCATGGAAAACTCATAATGCTGTACTCTAACAACCAAATCAAGTAGGAGGCTTTTAGGGGAATTGAAATACTTTAATAAGTTTGAATATTGTCAAACATTCAAACTACAAAAGTGCATGCAGTCAAATGGTCTCACCAGCTGACATCCAACTACAAAAGTTATTATCAAGACGGTAAGGTCACAAAATGTTCATATGGGTGAGATGCTAACTTAGGTCTTTTTCTGGAAGAGCAACAGATGCATATGCTCTGTTTCCTTAAATATACACCTGATACTTGGACATGCTCTTATGCGCTACATTGGACGGACATCTGTTTTGGAATATTATATTTGTTTAATATTCTTAAGTTTTATCGTGAAATAGCTTATGACATAAAAATGGCTCAAATGAAATAGTTATGGAACAAATTAGTTTTCGTCGATACTTTCTAACTTTATGACCATTTGTTAAGTGTCATAAAGTGTCCTATACCCTTCAACAAAGGTAAAGTACTTAATCGGGTACATTACTATTTTGAAAGAGTAAAGCAACATAATAAATAGTCATTTTGAATGTAAGCATATTGTGAATCCTACCTCCTTGGAGTAAAAAGGTCCAAGAAGTGCATTCTTGCCTATGAATATATGTTTAATCAAGCATTACTGGAGAATAAAATATCCTTGTGCAGGTCCACTAGATAAGGTGAACAATAGTTCTCTTAACAAAAATATTCTAACTGAAGCAGTCCGCTCCCTCAAATATTAACTGATGTTATTATCTGATTGTAACAGCTGATTCAATTGGCAACGCATGTGGTTGGACCAGTCATCAATTATAACACAAAAAATAAAATTGAGAAGGTTGGAAAGATGAGGACATAGTTTACTCATATGTATAGCTACCAATTAAAAGACAAACAGACGCTTCTCATTCATAAAGGCATTTCTAGCTTGTTTTTGAGGCAAGGTTAATCAAGGCTATATATACAAAATCAAGTGGGTGGCTGGGCATGGACGTATGTGCGGTCTAGGAACCGGTTAAGAAAGCCTGCCAAAAAAATTGCAGGAAACTATACCAGTGATACGGAGCAAGGCTTTCACATTGTATGACTTCCTCAAACATTGCCGGGAGATCTGTGCAGCAACTGGCAAGTTACTCTCTCGAACAGTTCAGGATTCCAAGAGAACTCACTTGTTACTTCCAGGAAGCATTATTCAGGTGGCCAAAATTCAATATGGCATACTCTAACTTTCTAAGTTCCCCGCAAACAAGGATAATGTATAAAATATATATAAAATAAAATAACTGGGACATAATCCGAGTAATACACGAGAAAGAAAAGAAATGAAAAACCTCTTCAAGCTCCTGGGCAAGCTTTCTCCTCTCAGTTTCATTATGAGTCTTACGTTAAGCTAGTTCAGAACCTCTCTGCTCAAGCTTTGTCGTCTGACTTTCCAGTTGCAACTTCAACTTTTCATGATCATCAAAAATCTTTTGTAAATGGTCTAGTGCATTTGACTGAATCTTTTTTATCTCTGACAAAAACAAGCAGCACGTCAAGATAAAAAATAAAAAATAAATGAGAATCAATGGCACATTGCGCACAAACCATACCATCATTGAACTTCTGAAGAAGCCTATCCTTCTCCGTGATTAGTTGAGAAAGAGTGTTTTCAGTCTCCTTGAATTTATTCTCCATATCTAGCAAATGCAAGTTTTTTGCCTCTATCACATTTGTTAAATTAAATACAAGCTTCTCTGTCGTTCGATCTTCACCCTCCATAATATCAGAAATAGTTCTAACATCTCCAACTCTACGTAGATTTTCTCCAATAATGGTATCACAATTGTAGTCATCGGCTCTAGCTACCTACCCATAAAGATCAGACTTCAAGTCATTTTTTGACTTCCAGTTTCTTTTTCCATGGTGCTTGGCTTCATATGCCTTCTCAAAAGACATGGCGTTTTTGAAACCCGACCAATCTTTTTTAAACTCTACAAGAGCAGTTCCTGAATCTCCCTGGTAATTCCAAAGAGGACGCACTCTAGTAGGATTAAACCCTCTTCTAGTCAACTCATTTTTCAGATTACTACCACTCTCCGCCACGTTGCGACCATCCCTAAGTGTAACAGGAAGGTTGACAACGATTCCAATCCAAGGCCAGACAAATATCTCGTCATGGTCACGTTCTCCAAGTCGATCGGCCACAGTAGCTTGCTGTGGAGGAACAGCATCAATGGCTATGTCATTTTCCAAGTACTTTGCCAGCGCAAGATGATTGGCCTGATCTTTCCTGGTTCATTTTTGTGAACTAGACTTGCCAAAAACCATTGCATGCTGCAAGAGTTCCTTATACATGAAATCTCGCTTCCTCTTCTTCGGACAGAAGGGACAAGAATATGTATCATCAGATACTTTAAGCTGGTGGTTACCATTCTTCAATTCTTCATACCTTTCCTCATCATAGTCGATGTCAGAATCACTCATGTCTGAGTCATCTCCAGAAGCCTGGAGATGCCGCAGAACTAAACTCCATTGAATGTTCCATGAGACTCAATCCTGTTAAGGGCACACAGACTGCAAATGCAATAAACATATTATTACTGGCTTTCGAAAGCAGCACTATTTACCCATTGGAAAAGTGAATGGCATCAAAGAATTGGAAACATAAAGATTCATTCAATGAAAGAAAGCCATTAAAGCCACGCAATAAAAGAAAGCCACTAAAGCCACGCATTTGTTAGCACAACAGCGACCTTATTTCCAGGAAGCAGAGAACCCAGAATGTCTAAGATTTTGCACATCATCAGTCTTTAAAAGTAGAATTTTAAGACATTTACACGACAATCCATCTTGTCTGATTATAATTGCAGGCAACAACGTCAAAATGCACTCAATAATCGTTGGGAGAAGTTTCTTCAGCGTTCATTTTGGTTCAGAAAAGTTGCATAGGAGCGTCTTTTCATTTTTACTCGATGAAAAGAAAAAAATCATAAGAACCCATGTCCACTACAACAGTGTCACCCAAAAGAATTACAGCGAATTAAAAAACTCTATCGGCGCCACTTGGGAAGCCTCTGCTGCCTGCAGCACACTAAAAGTTCGGAGAAAACTATAATAAAATTTTATTTTTCAATATCGCATCTCTTCTCCATTTTCACGCATATACAAACATCGAACAGTCGAAATCAAATTTTACTCCAGAGAGAGAGAGCACATACAACGAAACAGGAGAAATCAAATTTTACTGGGGTAAAACACGCTGCACGCATACACAGAAAATGAAAGACGAACGGACCGAGGAAAAAGTCATTCGGAAGCTACAGAATAAATAATAAAACAAGGAAATTATGGGAAATCACTCACGAAAGTGAAATATCAAACACAAAAACTTCTCAATTTCGAGCTTTTCACAGCAAAAGAAACACAAAGCCGTCAAAATCAAACAACTCAGACGGAAAAGAAACAGAAAAATGAAAAAGCATGCGAAAAAAATCACGCGGAATTAGCCCATGAGCTATCCAATAAATTCTTCTGAACGGAAAAGAGAAGCAAAAAATTTCAAGAATTAACTCAAAGCAGTGAAATATAACGTGCAAATAGGAATATTCAGTCCGGTGAAATTGCTGAGCAGACCACAGATAGTACGTTTTGGTGCAACAGAGTAGAGGACGGATCACAAATGAAAAATGAGAAATGAGTGCGCACGTAACGTAACAGAGGCTACAGAGGCCAGAGCTTCTTAATGGCCGCGGGCTCTCTCTCTCTCTCTCTCTCTCTCTCTCTCTCTCTCTCTCTATATATATATATATAAATAATTAAAACAAAAGCCATATATTGCGTTTGGGTGGATTTCACAAAAGGTCCCAAAAGGTCTCCAACCTTTTCACGTTAATTGGTATAGGTCTCTAACCTTTTTTTTTAATTTACTGAGTCCTCAAGTTTTTTAAATACGCACAAAAAAATCCCTACTAACAGAATCTATCCAAAATAGGTAGTTATATATATACCATTACTTTTACTAATGACAACACATAATAAACCCACAACAATTAAAGTGTAATTTTGATAAATACACTACATCAAGTTTACAAAAATAACCCAAATTTTCAAAATTAAAGAAGGATAAATTAAAGAGAAAAAATAAACAAATTTCATCATCTTCCTCAAGAATTCCCTTTCTCATATAACTAGTTGTATACCCGTACAACGCAAGGAATATAATAATTAACAAAAAAAAAGTCGTAATTTGAAAAACTAAATAACATAATTTTATTGCGTACTACTCACTTATATACATATATTACTAATATACAAAATAAAATCAAATTGAAACGCACAATAAAGCACAAAGATAATTAAATTGTCATTCATAAAACAATACTATTAAACAACAAAAATGAGAATGAGGAATTTTTATAAAATTAATTTCATATTGAATATGAAAACTAAGAAATCATGAAAAAGAGAGGATACAAACTTTATACAACTCTAAAATTACCCTACACTCACTTTCTTATTTAATAAGTTATGGATAATATTCATTTATCAAAATGAATTATTTTCCGCTATATATATTCTTGAAAAAATTATTTTTTACATTTCTTCATAACTATTCACTAAATCTACTCTAAAAAATTTAAAGTACACAGCTTCCTATTATAAAGTCTCCAATTACAACTTTTTAGGGTTCTCAATTGTGGTGTTGCAAATAAATAATAATTAGGGTTCTTAGTTTTGGTGGATCTAAGGATATAGTTTTAAGTTTTTTATTTTGCGGTGTAACTAAAAATGTAACTAAAAATGTAATGGTTATATACGTCATTTAATTCATTTATTTTTTAGTAAGTATAAAAAAGAATTAAAATCATGGTGCAATTAGTAAAAGTTGAGTAGAGATAATTACCCATTCAAAATTCTGTTATATCATTGATCAAATTATATTTATACCCTTACCTTTTAAATTGAAAAAAGAATTAAAAAATATATAAAAATAAAAAGGGTTTTTTACAACTAGCGTCTCCAACCTTTTACTTTTTTACGGATTATATCCCTAACTTTTATTTTTCCTTCTGTAAGTTCTTAACCTTCAATAAAATCCACCATTATGGTCAGGGCATTTTAAAAAAAGAGAAAAAAAAAAGAAAAAAGAAAAGCCAAAGAGCTGCCGGAAATGACAGCTTTGCTTGCTGTCGAAATGGCGGCAAGAACAGGGGGTTTTTCCTTTCCTTTTTTTTACTTTTTTTTTTATTTTTTTACATTAAAATATCTATTTTTGTATGTTACCGAAAATGCCCATGACCTCAATAGTGGAATTTAACAGTTTCTGTCACCAGGGATGAAATAGGGGATTTCTTTAAAAGTCGAGGCCGTACAAAAGAAAAAATAAAGGTTGGGGATGTAATCCATAAAAAAGTGAAAAGTTAGGGATGCTAGGCCAAATAAAAAAGGAAAAGGGGGAAAAAGGAAAAAAGAAACTCCTACCACCCTACCCAACGTCCCACCGGCACACACTTTGGCTGTCAGAAATGACAGTATTCTGGCGGCCAGTTAATGCTGTCATTTCTGAAAGCTGAAGAGGGGAGTTCATCTTGCGGAAACGGCAGGAATTGGGGGGGGATGGGGGAGACTTCCTCCTTTCTTTTTTTCCTTTTTTACTTTTATATTGTTTTTTAATTTTTAAATTCTTTTTTTTATAAATTTAAGGGATAAGGGTATAATGGTAATTTAGTCAACGGTTTAACAGGATTTTGAATGGATTCCGTTAGCAGGGACCTTTTGTGCGTATTTATAAAAGGTTGAGGACTCAATGAGCTAAAAAACTAAGAACTCAAGCGATTTAAAGTGTAAAGGTTAGGAACCTGTTGTGAAATTTACCCTAAATTGTATGATAGCACTAGCTTTAATATTTTTTCATGAAGTTTTGGAGTAGAAAATCATGGTCAAAGACTCTACAAAGAGAGAGACGGACGAATTGTAAGATAATGTATACTGTTCCCATGTGCCATACAGTTGGTGATTAAAACTAAAACGATTAATTGAAAACAAGGGTTAGAATATGCAGTGCCCTTGGATTTTATATAAGACATATTTACATTTACATAAGATTATTAATAGTCATTTTGAAATAGAAATAAATAAATATGGACCAAATTTTCAACTTAGATGCATAAACAAGTTAGTAATTTGATTTGATTAGAGGGTGGAAAACCAAATGAAATTTATGTTTCATAGAGAATGTTTTCTCATCCGCTTCAATAGAAATTCAATTTCGTTGATTTAAAGTAAAATCTCCACTTTTTGGGTTAAAATAAAAAATATTTTTCATGAAAAATAAATTTATATTAATTCGGTCAAGAAAATTTGATTGGAAAATAATATTTATCATGAAATATAAATTGCAATTAAAAGCACCGATGCATCTCCAAGAAGGAAAATCTTCAAATGTTCCAAGAAATTCTCTATATTAAAGATTCTTCAAGAAGCATTTATTTTATTTTCTCATTTCAAAATAATATTTGTATTTTATGTGTTAATGACTAATAAAATTAAATTATGTGTTTGCAAAAAAAAAAATTAAATTATGATTTTGTTAAACAAAGAATATAACATAACATAACATTGAATGATTGCAAAAAAAATTAATAATAAAATAACTTCGTAACTTGTAGTTATTAAATTATAGATGGTGGATCTTGGGTTTTCAAATTTGAAGATTTAAACCAAATTCTCTATTTTCAAAAAACCGATTTCAAGTGGGTTTCTTGAACTCATTTTTAAATATTCATTCTCTAAAATATCCAGCATATTGTGTGTAAATAGTCTCTTGAAAACACTTGTAAAAGTTAACTTCAAGACACTTCATTTTATTAAGAGTACTTCTTTGAGCTGACTTTTTTAAGTTTAAAGATCATCTACAAAATTAAAACATTTTGTCAAGTTCATGCTCTTTATTTTTCTAATTTCAAGAATTTTTTTCTTACTTCATATTCTTGTTTCTAGTTGCTTTTTGGTCATGGCACCATCAAATGACACATTATGGCACCATTCGTTGACGTAAAAGTGGATTCGACAACTGACACCTATTAATAAGAATTAGTTAATTTTTTTATTGATTTATTATTTAGAAGGAGACCAATAAATGGCCCTACTTGAACCCAGTGTTCTAAAAAGTTCATCTAGGCGACGCTTAGACAGTGCTTATACTTGAAACTTAGACTTCATGCTTCATCACGCTTTATGCTTTATCACGCATTAGTTGCACTTTATCGTCCATTGGTGCGTTTAGACGCGCATAAGCTCAATGTCTGACTTTGATGTTTTTCCATACCTCACGCTTTATAGAACACTGCTTGAACCATAACCAGTAAATGACTAAATAACTCATAGTCATCAATTGGGGGTTGGTACTTGAAAATTATTACTTCATCCGTCCTATAAAGATAGTCCAGTAGGTAATTTTACATAAATTAAATATTAGTAAGTAATGTAGTTAAAACATTTAATTTTACTTTATTTTTCTATATATATCCTTTTGTCATTAATTGTTTGAATATTTTCAATGTATAAATAGTTGAATAACAATAATTAACTATGGACACATATGGAAATGAAACATTAAATACATATTTAACATGATAAGTAGACTATTTTTTTAAAATTGATTAAACTTAAATAGCAAATTATCTTTGTAGAAAAGGAGGGAGTATCATATATACTTTATTAGCACTTATCTCCAATGTTATAATTCACATAAGGAATAATGGTCTGTGTAGAAAAATAGTCTAGCGCATACACTTGTCATACGCCCATTGTTTACTTGAACACCAAGGACACTTGTGCATCAAGATTTCCATTGGGCATCAAGAATATTTGTCTTGCACATAAACCATTGTAGTTGTGAAAACCTTGAAAACCATCCTTCTATTGTCGTTTTTCTTTGAAATAAAAGTGTATATATCTCAAATTTAGATTTTAGAATCTTGATATTTTCACACACACTCATATATATATATATATATGTATGTATATATTCAAGACTTAAAATATATGGACTAATCAAATTTCACCACATGTTAACCCTTTAAGTTTTTCAAAATAATATCAATCATAATTTATACAAATTATAATTGGCTCCTAAACATCCCTGAATTTTAATTACTAGTTAGGAACTTGGAAATTTGTTAATGAGATAGATAAGACTCATGTTAAGGAGATAGTTCGCTTACGTGGCAGAAATCTGACAAAAGCGACCCCCTTAGCAATAGCCAAATGATAAGATATAAATCCCAACATGGATTTGATGATTCTGCTTCCTTTGACATAATGGAACCAGAAGATAATCAAGATTCCACTAGTGAGTACCAAAGTGTTCTTGAAAACTTTTGAAGCTATCAATATCTTTTATAAATAAAAGAATTGATTATTTGGAAGGGGGCTGATTTTGTTAGATTTCTCTCACGTAAGCGATAAGGCTCTTTAACAGGAGATAGATAAGGCTCTGTAGCCGGACCGTAAGAACTTGTCCTTTGTCCGTAACTAGTTATTTCTACCCGTGTGATACACATGATGTGAGTACTGTGTAAGAAAAAAATAGGCTAATAGTCTACTGTAATCACCATCAAAATAGTATTAAATATGCATACTCTAATGAGTCTATGCTTTCTAAGAGACAGTATTGTTCATTGTTGTAACGTAGCATCAGTACCCAATCATAAATTCAAGTGCTTAATATTGTTGTATAATTATTGACAAAAAAAATTTATTGAAACCACGGAACACCACCGTAAAACAAATATCCAAATGGCACAAAACTAAATTTCAAAATTATATAATTCAAGAGACCATTATTCCCAATTAAAAACAAAAAAGAATTCAAATTATACACATCATAAAATATTTTAATATATTTTTTACATTTAAATGAAAAACTGTAAGAAAGGTTTAAAAAATAATAGTAAGAAAAAAAATCGGTTGAATAGGTTAGGCCGAGGTCCCCTCATATAGAGCTCTTCACAATCATGTCTTCAAGATCCCTCGAAACGACCCAAACCAAACATACCGAGGACACGATTTATAGCTCCCTTGTGGTTGTTTCACCACAGTGATATCTATAACACCACCAAACGGTGTGTAAACATCTACCTATGTAACCACAGAGCTTCACCACGTCCATCATTGCCATGAAGAGGAAATCCATCTCTGCACATTTTCTCGTACCAAATTAAGGATTCTTTACCACAATATCAACAATTTGGTCTACATTCAAAAGAATGCAAACCAACATATTAACATTTGCATGTTCTTGTTCAACAAAGGAAACACTTCAGGTTTTGTGTTCTTA